>JAIFRP010000022.1:2177044-2212573 GCA_032403825.1 Odynerus spinipes
CACACACACACACACACACACACACACGTAAATATGTACATATACCGTGTACGTGCGTATAACGTGTACCTACATACTCGGAACGCCGAGAAATAATCGAGCTTCCCGCCTAACGGATTTAGCTTCGAAGACGAATGGACGGACGATGACACGAACGCGTTAACGACGATGCCACGATCCATCACCTGTCGCGTCGCTTTCCACTTTTTCCCCTACCATCTCCTCGCCACCTCCCTCGTCTGACCTCTCCGCGCGCGCGCTAGCGCATTGGCTACGACCGGACGGCTCGCCGACGACTTCGTTAGGAGGATTCGGTTGCTAATCTTCTAAGAAAGAGATCAAGGATGACGATTTTATTGCGATCCTCTTCTCTCTATCTCTCTTCCTTTCTCTCTCTCTCTCTCTCTCTCTCTCTCTGTTTTTGTTGCTCTCTCGCGTTTATCCCCAAAGAGATATCGAGACGCGTAGAGGTTTCATCGCCAAATTATCTTGGCAAGGGGCTTGAGAGATTCAACCCGGCGTTATGATTTTATAGTTACACATTCCGCGCACATTTCGCTCGTAAAGTTCGTTAAAACGACGGCTCCGGGCATACGGGGGTCGCATAAACTGCGTTTCAAACGGAAGACACGCCGACCCGACGCTCGCCGTTCTAGTCGGCATAAATATCGGCGAATCGTAAAGTCGAGGTGTCGTGCGGTGCCGCAGCGGTTCGCGATCGATGAGAACCGTCGAGCTTCTATTAGCGATCGCCGATCGACGAACGGTGCGAGACGCCACTGTAGAGGAAAAAGAGCGTGTTCGCGCGCGCGCGCGCGCACGCGTGTGCGTCGAACGTGTTAATGTGTGCGGTTCGTCCAAACGACGGGATCCAAGAGCCGCGACCCTCCCCGCTTTCTCCTCTCCCTTCCTTTTTCTTCCTCTCCCTTTCCAACCCCCCTTTTACCAACACTTTTATTTGTGGTGGAATAAATAAAAATTTACGAGCAATTTACGGAGGGTCCTCCGTCAGGTCAGGGGGATCCATCAATTTACTCCGAAGTGCTCGTTTGGCGCGCGGGCTACAAAATCGTCGACGAAGTTCTCTTTATGAAGCTAGAATAGATTAATGCTCTCGTTTGTTCGGTAATGGCCCCGATAAATTATCTTAATAGCTCGAGGCGGCTATAAATATATTCCACGGTTCCTGCGCTCTTACGCTTGTTTTCCTGCTACATCGACTTCTCTCTGCGCGCCGTCGAACTGCCATGTTTTCCGTGTCACTGATTCCGAGGCACCGAGCGCGCGCGCGCGCGCGCGCTCTCTCTCTCGTGGTAGAGGAAAAGAAAGAGGGTGGATATACTTGTTGGAAAAGAATGAAAGATGGAATGATAGGGGAGTAGGGGGAAGAGGACGCGATGCACACCTCGCACACTCTCGCTATACTACTCTCGTACTACCATAAAGCTATGTCTCTCGGTAATGTTCGGTATTATTCAAATTTTCTTTCGCAGCGGCGCTCGTAGGTACCACGCGTAACGGATCGCTTTAATCTAGCCCCGGTGATCTTTCCGGATGTTATTTATGGCTGTGGAGCGCAAAACGCGTTATTGCGTGCACGGCACGCGTTTGCCAATAAGTAAGCTCGCCGCTGGCGAGCCTTTTGTCCTTTCCGTCAGCGCGCTCCATTGGACTCGTGCTATCCTCGAGACTACGATTACGACTGTCTTTATAAATTATTCTCCGACGGGAGAAATCCTTCCACCGTCGATCGACCGTTCATTTTTCGGCTAAACGGACTTTCACGAGACCGAATCGAACGAGATCGAGCTCTACTAGAAACTACTTCCTCGAATTTACGAACACATAAGCAGATACGATTACTCTATCTACGTACCTACACGCATGCATGCGCGTAAATCGATGCATCATTAACGACCAGCTGTTAATCGTAAACTGGATAGTCGAAGGTGTAAAACGACGAAGACGACGCTGATGATATCGATGTAAGGAAGCGTAGCGAACGTAAAAATGTCGCGGCGACGTCTCGGGCGACGCATAAATTCGATAGAATATTCCAATAATTGCATCGGCTCGAGTGCGTTAAGGGAATCGTAAAAACGAGTAGATCTCGGAGTTGATATACGCTAGAAGCGAACGTCATCCGTGGTATCGGTGATATCGCGTAAAAGGAATTCATATAAATTGCGAACGCGATGTAAGGTAAGCGGTTACGACGGATTAATACGTCGGCAAAGTTAAACGGTGACTGAACTGTCGGCATGCGAGAAATAAGATAAAACGTTAGAAAGAGCGAAGTGCAGATGGACGTTTGAAACGAAGCACGCGAGGCATCTCGAGGTAGACTAAGTAAAATATCTTTAACGCGCGTGACCTCTCTTTTTCTCTTCTCTCCCGAGAGATCGAATCGAATGCACGCATCGGAACGACTTTCGTGTCGGGAAAAGTACGGTGGGACGAAGCTTCGCTCGAGAGTCCGTGAAGTTTTCAAAAACGGTAAAGGATTTTTACGGGGAAAGGCTTACCCGTTGAACACAGTCAACGAGCAATAATCGTGCAACAAAGTCGAAGATCGAAAGGAGGAAGAGGACGTGACAAAAATGCAAAAGCTTACATACGTTAGTCTCGGCAGAGGCTAACGGTGCGAGACGGCTTATTCCGATGAGGATATATGAAGAAACGTACGAAGGGAAACAAGAAGCGATACCCGTCCGGTCGCTGGCTACACCATAAAATACACCATAAAAGGGGAGAGAAGAGTAGGAGAAAGGTAGAGAGAGAAGACGGGCCTGAGAAGAAGAGGGCGAACCGAAGAGTCACTCTCGAGGATGTGTGTAGCCAGGCGAGACGAACGAGTGCCGGGAGTGCCAGCTCGATCTCACCGTCGATTCTATCCTCTCTCTCTCTCTCTCTCTCTCTCTCTCTTTCCAACTATTTCCTTTTTAATATTTAAACTTAAGCGAGTGGAAATGTTTCCAGCCGACGTCACGTCGACGGTATCGACCTTCGCGAGAACCGCTCCGGCTTTTCCCGATAAAACCGTTAGACGTACCATCAATTTTACCGGCACCGGCCACGATTTCCTTCGTGCTGTCGTTCCAACTTCCAACTACTTAAATATATGAAAGAACGACGAACACGTTTCTGATATATCGTATTATACGTCGGACGGAGCGTACTCTCGGTTAAAATTGAGAAAGATTCTTCCAACAGTCCTTGAAAACTTTTGCTATCGATGCGACTTACCCGAATCGAATTACTTCATTCGAGGAAACAATTTACGCGTCACCATTCTCGAGCGAGCTCAACCCGAATTCGTTCACGAATGCTAGAATACGTGGCACATTCCAACCCCTCTCTCTGCCCCCCTCTCTCTCTCTCCGATAACGTACGGGCGTACATGAATTCCGAAACGATCTCGTATATCTCCGACTTTATGGCATCTTCTTCTAATTTCTCTTGCGCTTGCGTAATTTCACCAGGGACTTCACCAGTTATGGTACTTACGAGTCGTTACCGACGCGTCATAAACGTTGGAACGCGTTTCGAATGGGGAGAATGATAGTAACATAAAAGCGCAGCTCGGTTCTTTGCAACGACCTGAAATAAAAAGAGAAAGAACGAGGAAAGGGAGACACACAGAGAGAGGGAGAGAGAGAGAGAGAGGGAGAGAGAGGGAGATGAAGTGAAATCGACGATGAGGTGTCATTTTGTTGGAGCAAAGATTTCCTTCTAAATCTTTCGAAATTGATTTCTCTCTTTCTCTTCCTACTTCTCTTTCTCTTAATTTTAACGGATCAAACGAGAATATCCTCGAGGCCGCTCGAAGACGACGAGAAACGGCGGCTCAGACATACGCCTGGTATTTGGCAGAAATTAGGTTGGTAATGCCTCAGCGACCGGTCTCAGCAGCACTTAACGCCGTAAAGCTGTTTGATGGCATCGCTATCACCCCTAACCGTTCCTAACAGTCCAACGCACACTTCACACCGCGGCCGGGCTCTGACACTGCAACCGTGAGTTATTCACTTAATGCGGCCATTACGCGCTCCTCGATGGTGCTTCATCCTGATTTACTTGACAAGCATTTATTGCTTCTATCTCGGCTAGCAATATTAAACCCTCTGCTCGCGTTTCCTACGTTCGTACGTTCATATATACGTCTATACATATGTGTGTGGGCGAGTATACGCGTGTGTATATGATATACATATATTGTATATGTATCTATGTATGTATGCATGTACGCGTTGCGTAGAATGCGTTCTCCACAGACTCGTGCTCTAGCGAACGGATGCTTTACAGGCGATATCGCGAGGACGGTAAGAGTTCCGTGGCATGATCGATGCTGACGTGCATAGAGATACTTCGAGAAAGCCATCGATTTCGTTCCTTTCGCCTGCCACCGCGCAACGAAGTCTTGAATCGTCGGTGAGAGTACGTTTAAACTTGTGTTAGAAACATCGAGGAAGAAGATAAGTTAAGGCATTTATTACGAGCGATCTACGAGCGTTGAGTTATTTGACGTAGAACATTATGTTGAATTAGATTTGTCTCCGAAGGAAATTTAATATTACAATTTTTCAATCAACATAATCCTTGAGATATTAGGTATTAAGTTTTCTTCGAAAAGGATTTTACTACGAGACTCCAAAAAGGTCTGAATTTTTAACGAATTTCGTCGATAAATATTGCGCTTGCGAATAAAGGACAGGTATTATAAATTGTTGATTCTTACGTGAACGTTGGAACCGGATTTCGCGTGAAAACGTAAGACTCGAAAAAATTCCGAAAACGTCGTGCAAAGATATACGGGTATATATAAATCCGTGAAACGATCCGCCGGCGCGATATCTCACCTTTTCGTGAATTCTAACAACCCCTGGGCGAGCCAGCTTATTTTTCATCGGCAAAATATCGAGACTCGCGTCGTTTCTTTGTTTAACGAGAAAAGTGGTCCCGATCGTCTACGCGTATTCGGCAAGGAGTTAGAATCGATATCGCGTAATAAATATCACGCTATTGTCCTAGATTCGAATCGACGTCGGGCGAATATTCAGTTTCTTACGATACGAGGGAACATTATCGAAGATGTCTGCTACGATACGATATAGAATTACCATTTCAGTTTCGCCGTGGAAAAATTTATCGACATTTTTGATGTATCATCTCGATCTTCCTCTCTTGCTATCAAGAACCATAATTTCGATGCATCATGTACGTAGGTATGTATCTACGTATATAGGTACACAGATACGCACGTTTCACCATGAATATCCTCTTTCGTGGAACGAGCACTCCACCGTGCACGGGAGCCTCGTTTTAGCACCGACGAATCATTAAACCTACAATTAACCGCTACTTGGGGGAAGACTCGACGAGAGTCGGTGTTTACGCGTCCGTTAGAAGCGACGACGATGATTTATCGGCGATCCTATTAAAGTCAGCCGGCCAGCATTGCTCGGTATGTTAATGCGCTCTCATTGCTTTTTGTTTATTACTTCCTCCCGGAGCGCGCTCTCTTTCCCGATACGCGAATCGTAATTTGCACGTACGCCTCGGCGACGAGCAGACCGACCGATCGATCGATCGAACGAGAACGTCTATAACGATAACTGCTCCAGAACACCGCTTTCGCGATATTATACGCAAAGAAGAAGAAGAAGAAGAAGAAGACGAAGAAGAAGCCGCCGTCTCTTCGATCTCGACCTCCCTTCCCTGCCTTCTCACGAGAAATTCTACGATTAGCTCCGCTTATTTAATATCATTATTTTTCCTTAACGACAGACTAATGAGCCATAACTCATTATGCTAAATCGTACATTTTCGGATTAAGATACGGATTTATATATTCGTCCCATTACCCAGGCAATAATTACCGCAACATTGTACGAGCGGGTTGATCGTTTGTCAAGCTAGATCAAATAGATAAAGTAAGTAGATTATTATACGAATTAACGTTATTAATTATCTTTCTCGAATCGTCGTATATCTCGAACGATATTTCGCCTTTGGTATACGAGCCTCTCCATATCGCAAAATTTATTTCTCACCGACGGAAGCGCTTAATTTCTCGGATTATCGTATTATTGCGAAATAAAATCAGCAGCTGCGAGAATCAATAATCCTGTTTATTCCGAAATAACATCGCAGTCGTGCACGACAGCTACCCACCTACCTACCTACCTACCTACCTACTCCTCTTCTTCGCGATAAAGAGAAACGTACGAGGTCGAGTCTCTCGACGAGCAAGCATGCTCGGCTTGCTTTATGAGTTCTCGGAACGTTCAAGCGGGGCGTTAAGTCTCGACGAGTCAAATCGAAGAAGAAAAGAGCCGTACGCGCGCGTTTGCTCGCGAGAATGCTCTCCGTACCCGTCACTTTCTTCGTGGCCGATCGCTCATCAGGAGCCAACGGACAAGTATACCCTTCGCGCACGCGTTCATCGTCCTCTTTTTTTCGACCGACCGTCTCTCTTCTTCGCGCGAACTTTGATCGTAGGAAAAGGAAAGGTAGGGTGGTAAGTAAGAGAGTTCATACGCGCGTACATGTCTGCACTGACGGTGAACACGATATCCACGCGTGTACGGGTATGTGTGCTTGTGGCGTTGTTATGCGCTAGCGGAGCAGTTGTTATTCCAACGCGTAAGTATACGGAGAAAAGCAGTGAGTGGACGAGAGTAGGAGTGATAGAGATAGAGAAAGAGATGGTGAGAGAGAGAGAGAGAGAGGGTGAGGTGATGGGTAAAGGACTGAGGGTAGAAGGGCGAAGTGCACACATCGGTACCAACTGTGTAATTTGAGGGTAATTCCGCGAGTCGTATAACCTGTAGGTAATGCCGGCAGGCAGGCAACCAGCCAGAGAATGCATCAGTGCGCTCCTCGTTTCGTTTAATTGGTCGTTTCTGGCTTTACGAGGTTTCAGCCGAGGCGCTACGACAACGAGGACGAGGACGACTGGATGGTGAACTCTTGTGCGCCATGCACAGGCAAACAGACACAAGCGCGCGCGCGCGCGCTACACGAGCAGTCAAATAATGTACACCCCGAGCTGCCAACCACCGACTAAAATCTACGCGCGGCATTTTCAACGCCTAGCGAGTTCTTTCGAAGCTTCTCGCGCAAATCACCCGTCTAGCGTTGACGTTCCTTCTTATCGTTAGTATATTTCACTCGGTGATTCTTTCCGAGAAGAACGCCGAACTAAATATCAAGACTGGTTACTGGTTACCGAGTACACCGAGATACGTTATGCCGGCTGTGTTTCAACTTGTTTGCTTCCGAGAGATCATTTTCAAGATACTGTCAAGATACTTGTAAACATAGCGAGGTAACGCGGTACGGTGACATAAAACATGTAAATTGGAAGAAATAAGCGGGTTGCTTTTATCCGCGAATGTTCGTGTCGTCGTAATTAAAGTTTTATTATTTTAATGATAATAAATTGTCGGTGAAGATATTTAAGAGACAGGATACCGATAAAAATCTTTTCACGGAGAATTTATTATTATTAAAATAATACAAGTTGTTTTTTCGTAATATTTGACAACCATCCAAAGTACCTGCGACCCTTTCCTCGTAGCACATCCAAGCAACGCACCTCGTTGCATAATTTCACGATCGACTATAACGGGGGTACAAAAAAAGGGAAATAAAAGTCCAAGAAAAAGGAAAGGGTCGAGAAGATAGCGATGACGAAGATTCGGGCAAAATCCGAATCGAAGCGATGGAACGTGGAAAGGAACGCGGGTAGGATCGAAAGTTCGCATTTTAACCCTCTCTTTCTCTTGTGTAACAAGGCCCCGTGCACCGGGTCCGGCGGTCCCAACTTTTTTCTCCTAATATGAATTCCCGATTCCGCGTAGCGCCGTGGTCCTTGAAAGCCCGGCAACAGGACGAACGTCCACGTCGTTGACGTCGAATACATTAGTGATTCCTGGCGGGGGACGCGCCGTAATGAATGTTTCCGGTGACGGCCGACATCGGGGAATGCCTCCCGCGACAAACAATGCGGCCCTCTGTTCATCGAAGCCGCTTCCACTCCTCCTATCTCTCTCTCTCTCTCTCTCTCTATTTCTCTCTCTTTCTCTCTTCGACGTACATCGGTAACATGCACGGGCAAAAGGGTTCGTCGTCACCGCCCCGTTTCGATCGAAATTCGTGCTCCGACTCGACGATCGACGACCATTCGCGAGCCTTTCATTCTTCCCTTCGATTCTTTCCGCCGATCGAACCAACGCCGACGTATGTGTTTAGAGAAAGTTCTCATAGTCGTGTTCTTTCTTTACGGGTGGGTCGTCTTATTTCTTTTATCGTGCGGCTGATGAGTAGACGTGTACGGATTGCGATCTTACGATTGTATGTAGATACCGGTGAATCGATCGTGATGATCGTAATTAATTAAGAAATTTAATTTAAAAAGACGGTCGTAAGATCAAACGACTGGCGTTTATTCTCGCTTAATAATTTCCCACGATGAATGAATTCGATATTAATTTGAATAGCGATTTTTATCCCTTACATCCTTACGCTATATTACTAAAACACAATCGGGTTAACGCGATAGCTACGTATGTATATCAAAGTAAAACGATATCGTTCATCGAGATTCGACTTTAACGCGACATTCCGATACCCCTCCTCCAGATCGATATTACACGAGTAGAGAAATTCTCGCGGTCGGCGATAAACGTCGATGTCTCCTCGGTATAGGACTCATAATCCAACACCACCGTAGATAGGTGTACATGCACGCGTATATAGTGTATACCTACGTAGCTACACTCTGTAGTATGGAGTATCCGCAAACGAAACGACGCGTTCTTCGTGTCGTCCTATCGGATAGCCGAGAGCAAAGCGTTACTACTCTCCTCTCTACCACCCCTGAGGGAGAATGAGAATTCGGTTTAGGAAAGCACGCGCCGAAGCATCGAATACGATTCGGTAGCTCGATAATGCGCGCCGCTTTCGAAAGCGGCCCACTTCGTGGCGTCATATTCCGCTCTGAACGTGGCGAACGAGAGAGAGAGAGAGAGAGAGGGTTGCTTTCGGTAGGATAACATTGTGGAAGGTCTTAACATATTCCGAAAATTGGTCGATCCGTTAGCTCAAAGAGAGGACGCTTCGAGAGAGTTTGTGCATTAGAGTGAGATAAGAGAAGAAGAGGGGTGCGAGGAGAAGAGCGAGAGTGAGAAGTATGGCATGCATACGGTGGCGCGAAGCCGCACTCGTGGTCTCTTCCGTTGTCTCGTTTCTCCATAAGCGTTCGCATTTCGAGTTCTCCCACTCGGCACTCTTGCGATCGCCGATTCGACGTCGTTGGAATGTGGGACCACTTGCGGAGTCCTCTCGATGCACAAGTTCCTCTTTCTCTCTCTCTCTCTCTCTCTTTCTCTCTCCCGTTCCGTTTCCATTGTTGACCAGCTACTATGTCTCCAGCCGAACCGCGCGTGAATTCCAAAGCCAGTGGAGATTCGTCGGAAGCGAACTGCCAGCTACCACTAGCTATCGTCTCGAAAGCTCGCCACTCATCCGCGAGTTCGTCCGAAATTGTATTCTGCGGTTTTCGACTCGAGCGAGAGGTTTCCAATTATTCCCCGTGCACGATATCGCGCGGTTTAACCTTTAACACCTTTCACCCCTTCGGTTCGCTATCTCCGGTCCATTTACGTCCCGCGAAATTTCGTTCAAAGTAGGCTAAATCTAGGCTTCCAAAGCTCGTCGATGGTAAGCTCGATAGCTTTAGGTATTTAGACAATTCTAGAGATTTCCTTCCTAGTTTCTTCGGCTTCTGCGGTATATAGGATCAAAATTGTGCTAGCGATGAATATCGAAAGCGTTCGATTTCATTTAAGGGATGAAAACGTTTTCAATTTGCATGTACTATTCCCTATTCCTCTTACTTAACGATTTCACTATATCGGTCCTCGCTCTCGTCAGAGTATTAAAATAATACTCTACAAAATCGTTAAATATTAAAACAAGCTGTTCCTCCCTGTTGTGGCTTACTCAGTGGTTGCTTGCCGGTTATTGAATATAATCAATTTTATGTAATTTTCCCGCAACCACTTCTTAATATTCGGGAGCTATTACATCCTTAACCTTCAAGTAACGACCGGCAACTGTGCGTGCGATCGACTTGCGCCTGACAGCTAACCTTGAGAGCGACAATAAATCGAGCGTATTGGCTGATTACAAGCAGCCAATCGAAAGTAATCATCATACAGCGTATTGGCCGATTACAAGCAGCCAGTCAAAAGTAATCGCCACAGTTTATTCTTGTTAAAATACTTCCGTGTATTTGGTGTTTTGCTATGCTACAGTTTCTTGCATTCTATGTCCCTCTGAGTCTCTCATATTTGTACGTTTGTATACGGAAGGGTTTACCTCATAAATAATGATTATGATAATAACAACACTGTTATTATGTATAATCTAAAATTGTTTTACTAATCACCAGACTAAGAAAGGAAACGAAGTAATTAATCATCTTCAAGGCTACGAGTATAAAGTATAAACGTTAGGGTAATACCGCGTAAAGCCATTTTCGAGTAACACGGCGGTGTGGTCAAAGCTCGAGCGCGGTCGTGCGTGTGCGACGGCGCAAAAGGCGCGCATTCGAGACGGGCGATAAACTTTCGGCGCGCGTCTCGTCGTGCAATAACCGTCGTTTAATTCGCGTGTACCACGGCGTGCAGCATCGCGTACCGCATTATACGACGACCGCCGCCACCGCCGTTACCGTACCCTCCTCAAACGTGCTCATAGTACCGCGGCTTATGATCGCGAAGAACATTACTCGAAAGAGAGGTATCCATAAAGTTTTCGTCTCTTTGCTTAAAAGTGATAGGTATAAGATATCTGAGAAATATCGTTAAAAACGGAGGGAAAATGAATGTGCTGTAATAGTCGCAATTAGTAAATAATAAAAATTGGTAGAACAATTTGCGATATATATATATATATAGGTATTATAATACTGTCAATATAGACAGTGTGTTTTATAAATGCATGTCGATACCTCAAAGGATATATTTACACATTAAAATAAGAAAACACGTAAAATATATCGGACACGTGTTCGTGTGACATTTTTTATTTGTTTTAGTATGTAAATACAGCCTTGAAACATTGACGTATACATATTTACGAAACAGCCTGTATAGTGCAAATAACAAATGTAATACCTAAATATAATAGACATCGATATTAAGCCAGCGACATAATTTAACTCCAAAACTGGCACAAGAGCCACGAGCTGCAATCAGCAAGCGAAGCTAACAATAGTCACGGTATAAACGGTATCGTAAAATTATAATAGACAGTTAAAAGACACGATAAAAGCGTCGTAGGGTCAACCGGTGACACGATTACCCGAGCGGGTTTCTAAATCGTCCCATAAGAAAGCGTAGAATCCACGCGATGCTGCTCGTACGCCGCTGGTTCTCTCTTAAATATATAATCCCGATAAGAAAATTACTTTTTACGTCCCATAAAAGTCACGAATACCGCGTAACTTCGACGGGGAGATAATTCAGGGCCGCGTCGAGATCGGACGTCGGAAGGTAAAAGGTTCGGTTTTATGTATAGGCGCATGCCCGAACTCGACGAAGCAAGATATTACTCATACATCGTGCTGCCGTTACTGCCGCTGCTTATAACGATGGCGGTGTTGGTGGTGGTAGTATCAGTGGTGGTGCTTGGATCACGCAACGCCGGCTTTTAGAGAGTCCTAAAGAGTCGTTGATCAGAAGCGAGGTTATCTCTTGTCTCTCTGCGAAAGCCGCTCGAATGAAAGGCACCGACAACGTCCAGCAGCGACCCATACATCACTCGAGTCTTGTGTAAATAAGCTCTGCCCTGCTCGCGCCTTTCCCTCCTTCTCACGATACCCTCCTCCTCTACCTCCGCCACCTTCTCCTCCCACTCACCCTTTAGCAACGAGAAAGAGAAATATCGTCGTCTATGGTGCGTCTCTCATTCAGTGGAAGCAACGTAAACCTTATTCACCAACTTTTCGTACTCTATCGTCGACTCTCGAAGGTGAATGAGAGAGAGAGAGAGAGAGAGAGAGGTTGCTTCTGCATCTCATGAAATAAGAAAGGTCTCTGTCCTTCCTCTTCCGCCATATCGTTTCCTCGTCTTCCTCTTCTTTTTGAGACGTCAATGAGAAGACGTTTACGTTAGCGACCAAGATCGATAAAGCATTCATTGATCGATGAACAACTCCCCGCTTTCACGAATGGCAATCGTCGTGAATGATTTAACGTATCACGGTCTGAAGTTTCATTCTGACGAATCATTGAAAAGGCAAAACTGTTCGGACTACTTCGCTCGCGCGGATATTATGAATGGATGTGACTGCAAAAGTTCACCGTCTCTCTCTTCCCCTCTCTCCTCTCTCTCTCTCTCTCTCTTTCTCTCTCGAGCGCTCTTTGTCTCGATAAGAGAGCGCCGTTCACGATTAAAGCGATATTTCGTAATTTCCTACTCGCCTTTCGTTATCGCGAGTCGAGTTACTGACACATAAACTATACGAGATGCGAGAAGCGTTGTTTCCTGATGAATACCAGAGAAATTTACTGGCGTATTTGTGAATTTCTTGCACATAGAAAATGCCAGAAAGCATAGGTAGATCGTGCAAAGTTTATTATAACAGGAAACGATCTATAGTCTCTGTCACGTATTAATCGCACGCTGCAGTGGAAAATTTATGAAGCTCGTTTCAAAAAAAGGAAAAAAACGATCGTTTCCAATTAACATTGATACTCCGGTCTTCCGATCGGGAGATAAATTCCGATATCCGTCGACGTTTGTCTCTTCCAAGAAGATAACATTTATCACTCGCAGTAAAATCTATATCTGTTGATCGCTAATTTTGCGTAGCGCGCCGAACGATCGTCGAAAAAAAAAAATGAGCGGTATAAATCGCATTGGGATGCGACGATTAGACGAGAGGAAACGTTATAAGCGAGGTAGCGGGAAGAAAAGGGAAGGTATCGAAATTTTATTTCCGTCTAGACGAGAAAGGGACGAGATTAAAACGCTCCGCTCGTCATCGGTGCCGGAGATAATCGAATCGAGCCGGTAGACTCTCGCTCGTTCTCCTTAAAACGGTGCACGGATGCCGAACGAATCCCTGAGTTCGGTGCTAGGATTCGACGATAAATACGACGTCGTTTTAACGGAGATTATCCCTTTGAATATGACATAATTTCAGTATACGGCGTAGCCAGCCACGATATCGCGCCGGAGCTTTCAACTTTGTAACGCATTCGACAGCTTTGAGCCGGAAATATATACGGCATTTAAAAGCGGCATTGAGTGCCCCACGGGCACTTATACGACTAACCGCGTCCTGCTCTGAGAACCTCCTCCTCCCCCTTCTCCTCCTGCTCCTCATGCTCCTCCCTCTTTTCTCCTCGTAGAGCTATGTATGTATACATGCACGTACCTACATATGTACGTACGTGCGCGTGCACCGTCATCGTACATATATTCCGGGCCTGCCATATACGATAAACATCCCTAAAATAAAATAGCTATCCGAGTCGGCAGATAAACCGGTAATATGTTTCACGAGTAAATGGCCGGATCCTGATAAACACAAATTATGCGCTTACGCGCAATGTCTTTTCGGCCGTCCAATAAATTAAGCCCATCGTCCCTCCTTCGTCCCTTCCCCCTTTTTCCCTTTCTCTCGTCGTCTCCTTCTCCTCTCTCTCTCTCTCTCTCTCTCTCTCTTTCTCTCTCTTTTCTTCTCTACCACCATCAGCGTTCTTCTCGAGCTCTTCGGCAGACCCGAAGCAGAGAACCCGAAGAGAGAAAGAGAGAGTAAGGGGGACCCGATGCGGAGGGTGTTAGTATAATTATAATTTATTCTTGATTAACATTAATCCCCACTCCGCTAGCCCCGGCATTAACTTCTCCGTCGCTTTTATTGGTCCATTGGTCCGGCTATAACTTACACTTATGATTATTAATGTCGACAGATTTATCGGGCACCGGTACGAAAATCCGAAACGTAAAATAAAACCGTGCATATGTATCCGTGTGCGTGAGTTTGTATATATACCAGAGCGGTGGGTACCCGTACGTGCGAATCCGATCGGCACACGAATTCGAACTCGCCGTTTTTAACTCGTTTCCCGCGAGAATGTCCGAGAAACGAGACAATCGCGAGAAGAAATTTTAACGAACGAAACCGAAGGCATTTTCGACTTTACATTTAAGAGACTCTCATAAGGCGGAACGTGTAACGTTCTTTCGAGTTACTCAACTCGTGTACGATTTTAAGGCGCGAGTACGATCGTCGACGGATTCCGTTAAGGCGTATGAATATTTATGAGTTCTTAATGTCTCCTTTTGAAATCAAGTGTGCCGGACGGAAACATAAGTTACGCGTAAATTGAACTGTTTTAGTAGCGGGGGAACACGTTAAACTAAATGGAACTACTTAAAAATTCTACGTTTCCTTTAACCCATTAGTACTTCCGATAATTTTGCGTCGTAAACATCTCCGAGTGGTTTTAATGCGACAGACAAAATAACATTTAAAAAAGCTATCGCGGTAAGGATAAAACGAGTCGATATCGAGATTGTCGCTTCCAACGAAGATCTTTGCTTCTCTCGACGAGGCAACGATTACGCAACGCGTTCCGAGGCTAATGAAAAAAAAAATATACAATGAAGTTAACATCGCTGAGTGGAACAAACCCGGGTTCGCGTGGAACGACGTAATTGACCCCTTTGCTTTCGTGTGACGTGAAAGTTCGGTGTTAATGATAGGAATCCCGAGCAATCGCCGTCATCACCGACTGCATCGACGCTAAAAGTTTTTGATTGACTCGAGCGACATTATTGATCCGACAACGGATATTGATTACTCCGTGGAAAAAAAATATTGTATCGGTACGCGTCAAAATGTCACTGCGCTCGATTAATGGCGTTGCTCTGTGCGTTGACGCATACGTTCCTCCCTCTTTCCGCCCCGTTCTCTCTTTATTAAGGAGCTCTGTAAAAAAAATAAGCAAAAATGTCGAGACTAAACGATAGGCAAAATAGATTCACCGCACGTTTAGTGTACTATGTGTACTATGTACGAAGAAGGCGAAAGAAAATATATTAGAAAAGCTCGAGCGATATCGTTGGCCTCGGTCGAACGTCGTAAGTCGATGTTAATGGCTTTTACAATTCTCTTATCGCGGCTATACATTATAGTTAATAGACCATAAGTGCGTGATTAACGCCTCGCGACAGAAAAGGGGAAAAAAGAAGAAGTATTACGACTAAGTCGCAACCGGTTAAGAAGGACGCGTGGAAACGTCGAGCGTTACATTGTCGTACTTACGTACCTCTCTATTCTTCCTCTTTTTTTTCTTTCTTTCTTTCTTTCTTTCTTTAGTCCGTTAAACGTCGCCAAGTTTCAAAGCTTTCGCGAAACGCTGAATTACGTATGCGAAAAGTCTCGCTGCTATCTTCTTTGACGTTCTTATCGAAAGCGAGCCGTGGCGTTGTACGTACATACATACATACGTTATACGTATGTACGTGTGTATACGTTCCAAACGCTAAGTATAGAGCCGCGTATATCCGCAATCCTTCGGCCGCAAAGCTCCATCCCTCTCTCTCAAGGAGAAACGACATTAACCACTTTTATCCATTTAAACAAAATGTCAAAGTGCCAGATGATAATGCTCCGTAGATAAATCAAGCATGCTGAAAAGATGACGGTGATAAATGTAAACACGTCTGCCAGGCGGCCCGGGAGATAGTTACCGAGATACACGACAGGTCGTGACTGATGGCGATGTCGTGAGATGTGGTATCATAATAATTCATAAAGGACGAGGCCAGAGGCTTAATCGTTGATTAATGAAAGAACAGACTTGTCTCGATCTTCGTCGCTTTCCTTTTTCCTTTTCGACTTCGCTTCTTCTTCTTCTTCTTCCACCTCCTCCTCCTCCTCCTCCTCTTCATCCTCCGTCCCTTTCTTCCCTTCTCGATTCTTTTTCTTCGTCCTCTTCCGCCACCTCTTCTCCACTTGGCCGTAACATACATACTCGTAGGCACCAACGGAGCGCGACGAGTAATCCGACATGTGTTTGTTCGAGCGATAGACCCAATTAATGCCGCGGCGGGCACGTTGAGCCGTCGAGTCCATAACTCACCGACGAAATCCAGGGCCGCACGTAAAGAAGCCTCTCGACCATGAGACACGAACTAGTCTTCGGAGACCGTTAACAGGAGATAGTAAGGTCGAGTTCGAGAGATCGAGAGTCGATGAAGTTTACAGTCCATCGATGTGATTAACTGGGTTCTTGATCTTCCCATGTATTTATGTAGAAGGTACACAACTCGTATGTATCTATAAATATGTATAAACGAAAGTGGTCCTCGTCACGACTAGATCAAACGGAATATGCGAAGAATGCGAAATGCTTAACGGACTCGGAGATTTTTTAGCATAATCTACATACGCTGGGAGCATCTGAAAACTGCCTTTTAACGATATACCTCATCGTTGACTGGCTCGTCGACGTTTCGTCGTTCCCTTCGTCGAACGAGACGAATAACGAAGGAAGATGTATGGTAACGATCGGCACGAGAGATATACTTAACGAGCGGAGTCGATTTGCTTAAACGAGCCGCGTTAAGAAGAGAGAAAGACAGAAAGAAAGAGAGAGAGAGAGAGAGAGAGAGAGAGAAGACGAAGAGCAGGAGAAAAGCAACTACTAATTACGCGCTCGAACTCGTATTCGTCTTCTTATAATTTAAATTGATATTTATTTAGCGATTTATCGTAGAATTCATGCCTCCTGCCGTGCCACTACATATTCATGGTTTCGAGCCGACGTGAAAAGATATGCGGGCGTCGGGTCCGCGGCGTATAAGTCGCGTGCGGCGATTGTCGGCATCGGGGTGTTAAATTTGAAGTGACATTAATCTGACCGATGATATAGACGCTTTCGCTGGAACGACATCGAGTAATTCAGCCGTTGGACACTTTTCTTCCTCGTACGCGAGAGTACAGCTGTCTTTAACGGTAACGGGTATACGTTCTCCTCTTAACGTCACGAGGATCTTTCGAAGTCGAGCAGGCCGGCAATTTTCGATTGATCTTTTTCCGTAACGTCTAACGCTATTTAGATGCATACGTTGTGTTTGAGTACCGCGTCGAAGCGACGAGGCGACAAAATCTGTCGGCCCGTTCGATTTCGGGATCGAACGCTCCGTTCTATGAATTCGACGTATCTCTATACACGTATATAAGAGTATGCAGTTACATGTGCATCTTTCGAGTGCATTCAACGCGCCAAGAAGAAAAGCAGATAACGGTCTTACCGACTGTTCCGCGTCCGGCGTACTCACTGCCATCTAAAGATACCTTCTATCAACTCGTAATCGAACCTTCAAGATCATTCAAGACTACTCGAGAGTCCGATCAAAGTGGACGTGCA
This sequence comes from Odynerus spinipes, assembly GCA_032403825.1. Lineage (NCBI taxonomy): Eukaryota > Metazoa > Arthropoda > Insecta > Hymenoptera > Vespidae > Odynerus > Odynerus spinipes. Next base: position 2,194,504 of record JAIFRP010000022.1, read on the forward strand.
GGTCTCTCGACTTACCAAGCGGAAGTTAATCGATTATATTATAAGATACGAGTACGAGTACGATAGCGGAAGCAAACGAAATGACACTCGTTATCGATGGATATCTCTCCGAAAGACATCGCGAACGCTCGACTCCTATCTTCTCGATAAACCACGTTTTTAACTAATTACCTGAGTTTTTACGACGACGTTTTCACCAGTTAATCCCTTCCACGTGATGCATCGCGCATTACGCTTCTCCCGCAGCGCGCTTCCGAGAAAAAAAGAAGGAAGTTTTTACGAAATGACGTCCGTTTCCCCGCGACAAATTGCACCGCTCTCGACCAAGAATTAAGTTACTAACTCGCTCGAACGCCATTGTAATTTTCAGTTCGAAGAAACGTCAGAGTCGCTACTCCGTAATATGCGTAATGCCCCGTAACGTTTACGAGCAGTTCGCGGACAGGTATTGTTTTTTTCCACTCATCCGTAATCATCACGGTTATAAAAATGACTTCTTGGACACGCCACGCGAAACTTGTAACGCGATGTTCGTTTCACGCACACATACATACGTGTATCTATGAACGTACGTACATGCGCCAAGCGAAAAGCTCGTTCGCTATGGTTAAGCTACTCGATCACGTTGGTTCGAATACGCGTGGCGAATGTGCGTCTGGATAAGCGATACGTTTAACGCGCTACGTTTAATCCTTTGATTCGAACAAACGCGTATGGTATCGAAACTGAATTCGTTCGCGTAACGGTTCGCTTTCAGACTCGCTCCATTTGACAGGGTTATTGAAAGTTTCTTGTATGTTGCAAGATTTAAGTCTATACGTCACGCGGTCGAGTCGGATTAATATCCGATAGGTATATATTATTACGGAGAAATCTAGGTTTACTCGTGGGTATATTAAAAAAACCCGCTACGTGATAAGTATAATCAATTTAATACAATATATCTCGATGTTTATTATCCGTTACTACGTAATGTGGCGAAAACTGAAACGCGAGTTTTAATTTAGAGCTACTTCTATTCATTTCTTAGATTATAATTTCATAACGATTGTGCTACTGGAAACAATGTTGCTCTCGTTATGTACCAAGCAATCAATGCGATCAAAATTTTGTAATTATATACAATTAGTTGTAACGTTACTGTTAACGAGATATGCAAGGAACTACCGGTAGCAATTTAAATCGCTCGCACGTAAGAAAAATTCGAGAAGAAGTTATTTATAAAGTTTCTCACCAACTCGAATAAAATCAAACTTAATGGAACTTCTTGCAAAATCCATGAAAACAAAAAAAAACAGGTATTAGAAAATGTAACCTACTTTTTCAGCACGTCGCCGTCGCTACTTATAAAAGTGCTACTCACGTTAATGAATAAAAGATTTGAGAACAAAGCAGTTAGATTCATTTATTATACTTTTAGAAGAAGCACCGTACACGGCGACACGAGGAAGTACTAAAACGTAATGAAGAATCGTGTCGGGGAGGTCAGGCACATAAACATTTCTCATGTTCCCGTTTACGATTGCCGATGATCCCGAGTTACGCATCATGCGTCCGCACGCAATGGCTTCTAATACGACCTCGTTTTTTCCCCATTACCTACTTTATCTTGAATTTATTAAAAGATCAATGCGCACGCCATAAAAAGATATTGAATGTCGAGCGAATCACACGGTTACACCGGATGCAATCGAATACATCACTTTTATACGTTCGATAAATCGATGTTATCAAAATGCGATTTCGTAAAAGAGCTTTAACGAGCTTCGGTCAGTGTCGCGTGTCGTTTGCCCGCGTGAAACGCTGCCACCGTTGGAGTTTGTTCGCGTAGACGGTAGAAAGGGGGAGTCGAGGGAAGAAAAGGAAAGAGAGAGAACCGAGGGGTCGGAAGACGAGAGAGAGAGAGAGAGAGAGAGAGAGAGAAAAAAAAGGCAAGGAGTAAAACGCAGGGCTGCGTGCCTGCCGGTAATCACGCGCCGGGGATAAAGTTATTCCGGGGCATAAATAACCGACATGTCTGGAATAAGGCATTAATTTATGTTATTTATCGCCCATTACGCAGTAAAGAAACATTCGCATGGGAAATAATGTATCATTCTCAACGCGCGTCCGCGGCAAACTCCGAGAATCTAGAATGATTCGGAATGCCAATGAACGGACGTTAATACGTACGCGTAACGCACGTCACGGAAAGGAATAAAGTCGAAGCGTAGAGACTTGTTCTTGACGTCGGTGTCGAGCTTACGTTCGTGCAGGTAGGTACTTCTCTCCCTCTCCCTCTCTCTCTCACTCTCTCTCATATACGCATACACACGTTCCGTTTTCGTTGCTTCGATAGTACAAGGAAACGTCATGACGAGGCCGAAAGGCATACAATTTGTCTTTCGGAGACGAGGAAACGAAAGATACGCGGTTGGGTGCACGAGCACGTGCTCGTTCGTTCGGCTACATATAACAGCGTATACGTGAAAGTGTTTTTGTTGCTCGATTTCCACAACGAAATGACGAATCTCGTGGTGAATCGTGAATTGAGTTTGTTTTAGATGGAACGATATCGTCCGTCGTCAACGTCGACGTGGTACCCGGTACACGCACGCGGTACTAGTAGTAACGTATATCACCGTTAATGAATTTTATATTCTCTCGTTATGACCCGTTCGCTCGTCGCGGAGCGAAATACTTTACGCGAGACAAAAGGCTCGCGGCTGTGCTGGCGCGCTTAGTCGTCGTCGTCCTCGTCCTCGTCCTCCTCGCCGTCGACACACGCGGCTCGTATTTTCTGCCGTAGCAGTATTTTGGTTATTCCATAAATTTCGAGTTGCCAGTCACGAGAGCCGTACGTCACGCTGACTTTAAGAGGGAGATGTCGTAACGCTCGTAAGTTTCATGTCTCGAAAGGAAAGCAAAGGAGCCAGGACGAAACGACTCCTCCTTGCTGCGTATCTGTAATATATACGTATGTATATATGTATATACGTACCTACATACAAACGTGTAATTCATACGAGCTGAGACGGAAACCATAAATACGTGTACAGCCTTAAAACGCTCGATCTTGATTGGAGTGGCGCGTACGCGAGTCGTAATTTGACAGAACGGTGCACGTGAAAGCGATATCACCGTCGTTATGTAACGGAATCGTTCAGGTGGAAACGAACGATCGATGATGCCGATTTTGGCATAAGAACTATAAAACGAGTAGCTACGGTAGAGCTTTCCATATCCGAATAAATGGGGAGACAAAAGTGTTTAGATACCGGAATTTTCGGATAATAGAACAATCGTTTTTCGGATAATAGAACAATCGTTTTTCGGATATTAAGCTTCATTCATTTAAATGATCAAGAAAATTGGCAGCTTCTGCGGTATTTATGGATTCCCAATCCTTTTAGTTGCTAAGTCATATAAGTCTTTTAACATAAGTAATTGTATAGAATTACATTCTTTTTGTGTCTAAACCCATTGAAATCTTATTTTAAGTGCAAGTATAACATACATTGTATCTAAATATCGTTACGAAACGCTGTTTGAATAATAGAACCTTTGGATAATGGGAGTACGATTATGGAAGGCTCTACTGTGTAGGACAGCTCGATTCGCTTTAAATCACTACGGTCGATTCGTTAGAAAATATTGACACTTCTTCCCCTTTGTCGTCAAAGTAAAAAAAAAAAAACAGAAAAAAACGAAACGAATAAAGTTTCTCATAGAAAAGTAAACATCATGAAAAAATAATGAAATCGAATTAGCTAATTAAACGTTACGATACCAATACTAAAGTGTAAAAAGAACACGGAATAAATAAACGAGTAATTATAATAAGCAGCGAGAACTCGTTCATTTGCATAACAAATTAATCCAAACGATTTCCTCGTTTAGATCGAGCGATCAACGGCATCCGTCAACGAGGTAGGAAGGTATTTCTCGATACCGATGGCAGTCTTCCTCGAGAAAATTCTCGACGCCATATTCGCGGAATCTACGCGGGGAACGCGAGTAAAACGCGCGGAGAACATAATACAATAAATTACAATATCAAGCTTGGAATAATAGGGGAAAGATAGCCGGTAATTTCTCGAAATGCCGTGGCCTTCCTCCGAAAGGGGAAGAAAAACAGGAGCCATTAATTCTTTCTTTCTCTTTCCCTCTCTTTCTCTCTCTCTCTCTCTCTCTCTCTCTTTTATAGCGGCAACAGCAAGCTCGTACACTCGGTACGAAAACAACGACACAAATGTTCCACGTACATATATATACGGACAACGAAAAGGGCTAACGATGGTTAAGAGATAGAATAAAAAGACGAAGAAGAAGAAAATGGCGGAGGAAGTCGAGGAAGGTTCGTGCGGCCGCGCGCGCGCGCGCGCGCTCGCGCTAACTGAAAGCGACTACCGCATTCCGGTTTAGAAGCTCGCTATTAATCGCATCACGTTTATTCGCCTTCGACGCGGCTGAAGCATCGACGTTACAGTTGAGATACACCGACCGCTTCTTCGACGCGTTTTTCGAGGTCTTTACGGGCGCTCGCACGACGGCCGGGCTCCTTCGGCTGAAGCATGCCGAGGTAGAAGCGCGCGCGCGCGATATCGTCGAGCTAATTGCATGTCGGGAGCACAATTTACAGGCGCGAACCTGTCGTCCTCTCTCTTGCGAGAGTTCTCCTTTCTCGACATCACGGTGCGGGAAAGTTTACAGGCCTGTCGCCCCGTAGGGACCCGTCCCTTCTTTTTTCCTCTCTCGCTCTCGCTCCTCTCTCTCTCTCTCTCTCTTTCTTTTTCGCTCTTACACGCTCTTCTTTCTCTTTCTCCCTATCTCGTTCTCTCTTAAACGCGCGCGCGAGTCCGATCTCTCTTTTCCTCCTTTACACTCCGCCCTCTCCCTTTCTCCTCCCCTTTTCCCGGTACATCGATTCGTTTGTCAAGTAACTTTCGAGCCCGGGGGTAAGCCAATATTTCAGGAGAAGCGGAACCAAGATTGAGGCTAGGAAGCAATGGGGAGGCTGCTGACCGCAGAGAAGATAAATTTGTTCCGCAATTGAGACGGGCGTGCCGTAGTAAATCTTGTCTAGGAGGTAGCTCTTCTTTTCCGGCACACAGGTATAAAACTATAAATCGAGAAGGCGAGGAGAAGAGAGAGAGAGAGAGAGAGAGACGGAGGGAATAGGAAAGAGGAAAAGAGAAGTCGAAGAAGAGGGCGACATCTACTACTAGGTATTGAGACCGACCGCAAGTGGTTACGTTGCAAAAGAGACAAATTTTCATCTTCTTACCCAGGTGAACGAGGACTACCTCGCGGTTTTCTACACTTTTGTACTTTTAGCCAGTGACTTTTATGACTTCTACGATATCTTGCCTTCTCTTAAATAAAACAACGCACCTATTCCGTTCTTTGGTTATTATTTTTATGCTTGTCGCTGGTTTTATCTGGACGATTGAACGAATTTGCATTTGGAGGAAAGAGTAAGACACTGACTAGTATTAACATGTTCGCGGACGGTCTCAATTTGCGTAGGGTGTTCCTATGAGCATTTTCTATAACGTTAATTTTAATATTTGTTAGATGAAATCGAACAAGAAGCACATTAACGATAGAAAGACGGGAGTCGAATTCTTGTATGTATGATAAATGTAAATTAAACAGATAATTTTATTTATAAATTTTTCCATTGTGTTGGCTATGAAAATTAAAAAAAGAAAATGTATTACATATGCAGTGGTGACTCACCTGAGCAAAGCCGAAATACTGCATATGCAGTAGCCATTCGCGAACGCGTTAAAACACAATGGAACGTAAATTATTCTAAATATCTAAGCAGAAATATTGAAACTAAACAATTTTTTTTACTTCTTGCGATACAAACATTATTCTCTCAGATAGTTTCTATCTTTAATCACTATTTGCTAAATCAATACATATTCTACAGGCCGTTCCAATTACGCTCGTTCTACGTACGCATCGAAAGAACGAGCAGCATACGAAACGTAGAAAAGAAATCGTAAAGAAAAGCGTAGGGCAGGCGGTAGGTCGAAGGAACGTTGAAACCGGCCAAGTACCAGGAGGGTACGACGTCCGGTCGTTAGACACGACCACCGTGTTTGTCGTTCTCGAGCCGTCGCCTCGGCTTTCAACGAGACAATCTTTTTTCGAAAAACAGAGGGAGGGTAAAAGTACGAAAGGGAAAAGAACATTATGTCGGCGTGCGATAGCTTTCGGTTCGAGAAGGAAGAAACGAAAAAGGAAGGAACGAAAGGAGCAGGTAAGAGGAGGGAAGAACCAGCGACTTTTACAACCGGTCTCTGGGATAGAGAAGAGAATAGGAGGGGTTGCTATTATCGAAAGCGTCGACTCGTCGTAGCTCGCGTCCCAGGCAAGAGATGCAATTTATAAAGTGGTTTCTCATACAGGCCTGCGTAAAACCGAGAGCACCGAACGCGAGCGAACAAAGAGGAAATTGCCGAAGGGAAGCCGAGTACTTAAAGTGTTTAGACAAGCTGTCAGCCGGTGACAATGGAAAAATGAAGGGACTTACGCCGGGCAATAAATATGCCCGCGAGTATAACGCGATCGGGGCTTGCGTCGTACGCTTTTGTCAGAGTCAAGATATTCCTCTTTCTTAGACTCGGTTAGTTTTACAAATTGTCGTACGGATATTAAAGTAGAGAGCATACATTGTCTTTGATCGATTCAACGAGATCATATTTAGATCCTTTCCAATATTTTCCACATTCTTTATGCGCGAATTCGAAGTTTTTGTCAGACGCAATATTTCTGCTCGTGTATCGTTGCACCGTGCGACCGTAGATCCATGAAATCATGCTACTGAATATGTAGATACCGATTGCAAGTTGCTGATGCAGCGTCCACTTCCATACTCCTGATTATCGATTCTTGGCACGGTTGGCCAGTTTCGAACTTCCAACCTTCGATGTAAAAACGTTCGTATTTATTATACAATAATTCTCCTCGGCGACACGCTATTTACGCGTCCTGCCGGGTATAAAATTACGAGACACGAATCCACCTGCGGAGATTTTATTTTCTGCCACGTTGTTTCCCGCCAATCGAATCGATCGACGAGAAACTAATAATAATGAGAGACCGGCCACGCTGAACGCGCTCGTGTCGCGCCGACTTGGACGCTCGTACGTGACAATTACGATCAAGAGATAAATGATTCTTGGAATCGAAGTTGATGCTACTTTAACAGCGAAGTTTTCTGCGATACGACGACCGAACGCTTGACATAATTCAACGAGAAGAAATAACGAACAAACAGAAATCAATAAAACTTCGAGATAAATTCGTGGAAAGCTCCGAATTCTTGGCGGTCGCGAAGCCATTGGATTTCGAAATAATCGGAGATTCGGCTTATAGCGGAAGTCAATTAACTCGGACGTTATCGGACGAGTTCGATAACGACGGTGGTCTGCAGTACGTATGTACGTACATACATACGTACTGCAGTACGATACACGTATGACCGATACGCGGGATCTTTGCCCGAGTAAACACGACTAATGGAGTCATTGCTCGTTGGAGTCGTCCGCGTGTGTTAAATACGGGCACGAAGAGACACGAAAGCACCCATAGCGAGAGAGACGCAAAGAGAGCGAGAGAGGGAGAGATAGATAGGAGAGCGAAAGCTAGAGACGCGTAGTACACGTTAATACGTTTGATACCTTGACTGCGTAATCTTTCGTTGAGACAGGAGGTAATTAGTGGTAACGGACGGTTACGTCCGATATACGAACAATGGAACATCGGCTATACGATGGAATATAGGAAGAGGGGCGATGGCTGAGCGAGTATGATAAATGAATGGCGCCTGACAAGCGACCATCGTTGCTCGATGATGGATAGCTGGCGGTCCGCTCCCTAATTATTTCATACTTTGCAATCAGAACGATAATCCATCTGCGGTACCTGCAGCCTGTCACGGATAAATCATCGGTTATCATTTCTGAGTCACAACACGTGTGCCTAGGATGCGCCGGCATATCGACGCCGCGAGAACCCCGTCGCTTCGACGCGAGCTGGGATTAACGCTCGCCCGATGATCGTCGTCGGACGTAGGCGAGCAAGGAAGAAAAAAAAGAAAACAAAAAAAAGAACCAACTTCGTCTAAATCTGCCGTCCTTTCGAGCTCGCACGTACGGCTCGACGACGTGTGATGGTGAAAGCAATTTTTTTTCTCTTTCATCGGTCTGACGAAATAAATGTGGTTTTACTAGGAGCTCGGCCGCGTGATTAAGGATCGCTAAAATGTTGGAAAGTTGGTAAGATCTCCGGCACAAAAAATATATTAACCGCGATCAAAAATCGTCCGTATTAACTACTCGAGGATCCAAAGTAGCTGTATCATCGTCCGATCCCACTCACGGTTTATAAATAAGAGCTTCGGCTCGAGGCAAAAGTGTAGTGAAAAGAAATCTCTCTCTCTTGGGAGAGAGAGAGAGAATAAATCAAGTGATTCGGACGGGCATAGAGCCCGTCGGTCTTGCCGAGGCGCTGACCGCCACGGGAGAAACGAAAGGCGTAATTACTCGAAGCGCGTAAAGGAAATCTTTCGGTAGGAGCAGCTCGATGGTGTAACTACTGACACGATGATTCATCGGATTCGTTCGTCTCGCGTTTTAAATCGGCATTCGCCGAGCCGATTCTTTGTACACAACGACGCATACTTACATATATGTATATGCACGGACACATACACACACATACACGATATACAATGCGGCCGCTCGCTTTCGTGCGCGATTATCGCTCCGTCGTCTCTGCCACCGCATCCGTTTAAGCGGTATAAATAATTCAACGAGATACTCGCGACTCACGTTGGACATTTATTGCTCTCGTGATCGAACGTAAAGACGGCAAGAGAGAGCAAGAGAGAGCAAGAGAGGGCAAGAGAGAAGGAGATAGGTCGCAACGACGAGCAAATCCGAGACCTGTCCCACGAAGTGACGTCGATGCCACCTCGTTCGCGTACACGGACCTCCACAATTTATGTCTCCTCGTCATTTTACGAGCCTTACCGACCCGTGATTTCTATTTGCATTTGCCGTCGACAGGCGGTGTCGCTTCTATACGCGGGCCGTAACCGTTTCTTGGCCAAAGTCTTCTCTCTCTTCTTCTCCACGCTTTTTCTTCTTCTTCTTCTTTGCGTCGCCCTCTTACAAGCTCGTCTCGGTCCGCATTACGGTGTAATCGCGAATAGACAGGTTTTACGACGTTCACGGATTAATATTCCCCTTGGCTCCGCTCGATTGGCAAACGCGAAGACGAGTCACACAGCACTTTCTCGTTGATCCATCCCGTCGGACAGTTTTATAACCTTAAAGCACTTTCAAAGCAACCCCCCCCCAATCCTCTCCACGATCCTTCAACCTGGTTTCACCGGCGTTCTTTAAACGATCGGTTATATACGACGCAATATTTTTTAAACTCGATCGTATTGTCTCGTTCGATCACATTCGACATCGATGACTCCATTATACCGGACTTCCTTTCGAATAAACGATACAATACATATACCTACCTATTTCGTTCTTGTATATGGGGCAGTAATAAAATAAACGCGTATGTACTGTGTAATCTTTTATCGTATCACGTTCTTATCAATTTTTGCTATTTCCCTGTAATAAATTCCTTTAAAACTTCTTTACGATACTCCGACGGTAGTAATCTGCTAGAGAATCCCAAGAATATCTAACAAAAGCGTATATACCTACTCGTTCCATATGTATCATTGCTCGCCCATTCAGAGTCGAATCCACACAACGATTATTTGTGATCAAAGAATACATTCAACGCCGAACGGCGTTTAAAAAGCGGAGACAGCCTTAACGAGCCGTGACACCTGAAGCTCTCTCGTCCCGGTCCCCAAGAAGAAATAAAGTAATGACTTATTGAAAGCCCTGAAATGACATAAAAAGGAAAGCATAGTAGAGTGGGATAGCGAGAGTGAGTGAGTGTCGGGAGGACAAATAGCTAGATAATAAAGAGACGGGCAGATACACAGATATAGGTGGATAAGTCAGATGGAGAGATACAGGCATCGGGGTTTCGAAAGCGTGCTAGAGTGAGCGAATGAAAGGGGAAAAGAGAGAGAGAGGAGGAGAACGAGAGGAGGAGAACGAGAGGAGGAGAGAGACAGAGAGACAGAGAGACAGAGAGAGAGAGAGAGAAACAGGGTCGACAGGGCTCGGCTCTTTGATGTCGCGCGTTTACTTTACGGGCGAAGCATGATCGTGACAGCATCGAGCCGCATCGTGGGTACCGTGACGTCATAACCATATACGTGGCCCTTAACCAGCCTCTAATCCCTTTTCCGGTCCCTTTCCTTCGCATCGAGCATCGCCCTCGATGTGGCTTCGATGTTCTTTTTCTTTTTCTTCTCCACTTCGCCCCATACATCGTCGTTCTCGACCACACTACCAATACTGTCACGTTACAGCCCCCTTCTCACTAATCCAGTAACGTTGGACTCGTCGAAAGGGTGCTCCGCCAATGGAAGAGCCTAGAAATGTCCTTTACGAGCTTTTCGACGACGACGACTCTCCTCGCGTAGTCGCTTTACGTCGTGACGTCCGACTCTTCGTCGCCCGGAGTATAAACGTAGCCGTTATGAAACGCGTTTACGATAAGATACGACCCGCACCTTTTGCCTCGCCTCACTGCCCTACGGATTTAACGTCAAAGATAGCGGACGTATTGCCTATGTCGATACCACGCTCGAAAACTTGTCTCTTCGTTGAATTACTCGCATCCTCGAGAATGTCACCGGTTTTTCGAGGATTATCTTTGGTATTAGCTAATATTGAAAATTTACATTAAATAGAGATTTATCACGAGCGAAGATTTATACCGATGGTCATTACGATGCGTTTAGAATTCAGGTTTTAAGAGAATTTAATACGTGGAGACGAGAATTTTATGTCGACTGTAATAAAGATAGAAGCTAAAATGCTAAAGATATTTATACATAAATTGATAGACGCTTTGAAAGATATCTACTCGTTCTCGGATATACATTACTATAAATAAATGTATCTCGTGATATTCATGGACAGTAATCGACATATATCAAACTCAATTTACACCTTCCGTCGGACCAATTCACGCGATCAGAAAAGTATTAATTTCGTGGAAGAAACTATCGGAATCTCCGAAACGCTCCCCTCTCGAGTGTTCTAAATCGCGTTAAACGAAATCCATCTTGGTGCTTTGGTCTCTGCGATCTGTGGGAGGAGTCAGAAAAAGATGCGAGAGTTTCGTGGGACGAAGCGCTCCGACGAGACGACACGGCCGGTGCTGGGATTGGCGTTGCTTATTTAGGACCGCTCTGGCATAACTTCGACTTCCGTGGCGTAGCACTTTGCGATTGCCTGCCTTCCCCTCGTCGTTAATTGAGAGCGCATACAGATTGGGAGGACACTTAGCGCGGTTAGCGATCGCCACGGCTACTTTATTTGCGCTCCGCTCTTCGTCACACACGGTAGCACTTCGCGTTAACAGACTACACAAGCGGACGCTGCTCCCGGCCATTGGCTTCCATGTTTGCGAACGGTTCCCGTCCGCCGCGACCGAGCAAGAGTGCTAAATGTCGGCATACGAAAGATGTAGAGAATGACTTTCGAAAATTTTTGGGGAACTTCTACATAGCTAGCTATGGGGCGAAACATGTAAGTACGGTATGTATATTTGTTGGGTGTTAAGTACCTTGTAAATTGATTTTAATAATGATTATAATGTTAGGAGGAACTTTGTTTATTAGAAATTTAGTGTGACCACGACTGCGTTCAAAAAACGACTGATTAGGGATTGATCTTCTAAGGCGATGTTCCGAGCCTCGCGATTATCGATTAGTTGTTGCTACCGATACGGAAAATATGTACAATAATTGAAGCCTATAGAAATTGTTAGATTGATAATATACGGCGATCGTAGGCTTGTAGAATGTTACTGTATTGAAAATATGTTTTATAATATCCGCTTCCTTGATGGTTGAATTTGCAAAAAATTTAAGTTAAAACTTATAAAGATTCTACTTTCAAAGAGGATAGTACGGTCTGTTTTATAGAACGTATCTGTTTCTTCTTTTCTATAAAATACATCATCGAACGATGCCACGTATATTTCTCGATGACGGATAACGATCGCAAAGATATATCGTTACCGGATGGTGGTTGAACCATCTCCGGAGCACTAAATTCCATCTAAAGCCCATCTGGTGTCGCTTCGAAAACGAGCCACGAGATTCTTCGGATATATTTGATGAATATCGCAAAACCAGGAACCGCCGTCGTCCTTCCTCTATCCAGCCTCCGCAATAAATCCAGTCGATAGGAGGCGGTCGTTCGTAGAAAGTTTTAAGGCGGCACGTCCGGTGGTGTCGTCTGCTCTCGTCTCGTTTCTCTTTCCAGCAGTGGAAAGATCTCCTCGAATATTTCATTTCGACGCGTTGAGCCTTAACACCGTCGATCGGCAGACAAGCGTCGAGCCGTCGTGGCGCGTTTGCAACGCGCGACAGCCCACGCTACTTCGAGAGGCCTCCTCGTGTCTTTAGATTCGAGCGGACAGCTGTTCACGGTATATATTCACGTATCTACGGGAGCCCGCGTTCTTTTTTCCTTTGTCACCCAGAAAATGTTCTGTTTGAACAGGCCCCCCGGACGAGAACCGAATCGGCGCCATTTCTCGCGCGCTCGCTACGAGATTTTCCGCTTCAGCGTGTGCGCGACGCTTACGAAAATTTCGCTAAGCGTATCTTTGCGAGCTTTTGCTTATCACGCGGGAGATTACGTCGCCGTAAAAACGTAACTCCCAAAAGGACCTTGTTTCCACGCGATGTCAGCGAAGATGACTCGTTTTACGTGGGAGAGGATGTTGAAAGGATTGCTTTGATGGTGCACGAGGGAGGAGGGGGGAGAAGTGGTTACACAAAGACTAATTTCACGTTGAGCGAATTGTCTTCGCGTTACATTTCGTTTACGTTCGTCATCGTCATTTTCCCAGGGAGTTCGTTTAAAAAGCGTTCTCTCCACCTATCTACGTACCCACCCCTGGCATTCTTGGTACGCAGAGCTCTACTTTACCGACTTAAATCGCTATACGCTGTATTAAATTAAAATCGCGAAATTTGCGAGTACCCTCCAGTCCCGTTTCTTCGTCCCCTTCGCTCGCGAGAAACGCGAAAAGAAAAGAAGGAAAAAAAGAGGAGTAATGATTTCCGGCTGGTGAGAGTCTCGATGCCGAGCACTCCACGAGTGCCGAAAATTATTCGTATCCCCGTGGATCTCCGGGAACTGCTTACGGTTTTGTAAAAAGCTTTTGTGAGTTTATCCCGGTCATAATTTCAACTTTGCCGCTGACGGTGCTTCCACCGTCGGGACAGGAGACGACCGGATCGGGAACCGTCGCGGTGCTGGAGAGATAAAGCGAAGAGGGCAAAAGAGTGGCCCCCTCTGAAATTACAACCTCGTAACTCCCGGTAAGGGAGAAAGAGCGTATGTGACAGGCCGGCGGACGGGCGGACAGCTCGCGCATGCTTTCCAGGAATTTTATAGCCATCAAGGGGGTGTTTCGAGGGTGTTCCGAGCCGAGCCATCCGACGTTACCTTATGGGGCCTCCGTTACACGGTTCCCGCATTCTCGTAAACAACCGCACGGACGTGCTTATCGCGTATTTCCCCTATACACATATATATGCATCTTATCGCGTTACTCGGGAAAAAAGGATCGATCTCGCGAAGGATCGCTCGATCCTCCTTGCATCTCGCGATAACGAGACTAATACTAATCCGACTATCGGATTCGATGGTTAGCGCGATATACAAAGAAATGATCAAAAAATTCGATAGATACCTATCGTTTGCTTCTACTTTATTAAATCATATTACTACTATCTATATGTTTCGTTGTCTAAGAATATAGAGAATAAAAAAAATCCTCCCGCGAGTAAATCCTACGATAAATCTCCCGGAAAATAAACTAATCGCCCCAAGAGGTCTCTAAGCCTAATACGTTACACCGGTAGCATCTAATCTCCAATCTTACCATCGCTACCTCTACGATTTATTCTTATTCACGAGCGAGCAGTCATCGTCGCTTTAAATCACTTTCTATCGATTAATCCATCTACGATCCACTCTTGGATCCCTACGTTCTTCTCTCGAAACGACGTTATCTTCATCGTCAGAAATCCGAATAGATACGCGAGGGGTGACCGCGTGGTAGAAATCACTTTCCCCTGAAAGGACGAAAATTGATTCGGTGTGCGCTTGGTGGTTTACGGGCACGCGCGCGCGACCAACAACGCGCCCACAATATTGCCCTCTTCATTGTGACGTGGCAGTGCGCGAGCGTTAGCTACGTCGACTAAATACCAGAGAGTTTTTCCGAGAAGGGTGGGGTTTAGGGGAAAGGAGGGTATGAGGGTGTCCGTAGCCATCACGTATGCTAACATCATCACCGTCGGAGTATACAGAAGAGGGGTGCGGTTGTTCGGGTCATACCACTTCCTTGTGTGTGGCCAATGGGGGAGAATGAGCTCGATGAACACTTTGCTTTTCCGCTGTTCAGAACATTTCACAGAAGATAGAATTAATTTTAGAATCAAAGCTCCCTTGAAGGTGAGCGTACCGTATTCTAAAATAAAACTTAAATCTCACGATGATACGAGTAAATTAAATTACGATAGTACATTAGATTACAAATTTAGTTCCAAACGGTCAATAAACAAATTACCACGTCCCATTACTGAAGAGGACGATCTATATACTCCCTTTAATCGATTTAACGCCGAAGAACCGTCTTATCGATAACCCAAATCTCGACAAAATTAATCCCAGGAATACCGATCGATCGAGAATCGAAGGAAGTAACGGAACGAAGGCCATTATCGAAATAGATAAACTCTCACCCAGAAACACCATCGGTGTTTAATTTCGCAGGAATAAAACGAGCGGAAAAGAAGCGAGAATAGCAACGGGGGTTGTTTCCACCCGAGGATGGCTGTCCGCCCTCTCGCGCTAACGGCACGAAAACGACACCGGGATAAAAAGGGAAGCAAAGAGAAAGAGAAATAGGAAGATGAAGAGTTGTAGGAAGAGGATGGTAGATTCTTGGACGAAAATTTCGGTACACGCTCCTTGCGTGGCCATGGGGTCGTCCGTGACTCGCGCGCGCGTGGAGCTACGGGGTCGGGACAGTAAATCAAGCTCGGAGTGAACTCTTGGTGGAGGCAAACAATGCGCGCGGCGTGACGAAGGCATTGTCGAGTTTACGCCCCGCGGGGCGCTCTCCGGCTAACATCCAGAGCTCGCTTCGCTCACCATTATGGAAAGGGAGGAAGGTGAACGAGCGAGCGAGCGAGCGCGCGAGAGAGAGAGAGAGAGAGAGAGAGGAGGGGCGTCCCATCAATTACACGGGAAATTGCGCTCGCATTATTTATGTGCGTACACACGCACACGTACATAAACGCGTACATACATATAACAAGGATATCCATACATATAAACGCACGTATACCGAGAAAGTACGAAGGAAGACGAGAACACCAGGACGGAGGCAGGACTAGGGCACGTCGCCCAGTGCCGTGCCACGCCATGCCACGCCATGCCACGCCGCAGTTCGCCGCGGTGGTTATCGATGGCCCGACAAAGAGAACATAAATAACGCCTTTTGCGCTGCCACCCATACCCGTATGTGTACGTGTACTATATACCAGAAAGAGGAGGAGGAGGAGGAGGACGCACGCGCTCTCGCGCACGTACTTTCTCGTTATAGATCTACCCCTTTTCTCTCTCTCTCTCTCTCTCACTCTTTTTTATTTCATCTCGTTCGATAAATGTATACGAAGAGGTATAATACGATACAGTAGAGTACCCAATGAAAGACGGAGAAAGGATGACCGAGACACGAGGAACTTAACCTTTCCTAAAGGAAAAGGACACGCTCGGAGGTTCGGCGTTGCACTCGTTGAGAGAAAAGTCGAGTGCACGAGAGAAACGAGAAAAAGAAAAGAAGAGAAAGAGTAAGAGAGAGGGAAAGATGGATATACGAAGCTGCCGAGCGGGGCGACAGCTGTCGATTTCGTGCAGCCCTCGTGCAGAATGCGCCGACGGAGTCGCAACCGGCTAGCCATAAATAACGCGCTCGTTTCTGGAGCATACAAGAGAAGAAAGGAGGAGAGCGTGAGAGAGAAAGAGGCGGACTACTGCTCGAAAATCGGAAGAAGCGAAACTGAGAGAGAGAGAGAGAGAGAGAGAGAACGGTTTTACGAGAGAGATTATACCAGTGATCCTACTCTTCTTCCCTGTTTCGTGCTCGTAACCGACGTGACGGGATTAGTTCATTAGTCGTAGGTTATACTAATCGTGTTTACACGCGACTCGATCGACATCGTCCTCCTAGCAATCTCTCGCGTGAGAGAGATAGAGAGAAAGAAGAGGGGAGAGAACGATGATGAAAAGCGTCTGGGATCGCACTAGCCCTCTCTCTCTCTCTCTCTCTCACTCTACCGAAAATAGTATGCTCCCTTCGAAAATCGTGTTCAGAGTCGACGACGCGATAATGGCTCTCGCTGAACGTGCCAGCCGTGCCCGATCGCTCTTATAACGCGTTCGATCCCGTCCCCGTTCTCAGTCCAACCTGTCAAATAGGACAATGTAATCTGATTAACCCGTCCCTCATGAAAAATGAGCATATAACTATCGCGTGTATGCGGGTTTTATTTTACTTTGAAAGTTTCATAGCTACGATCATCTCGCGCGTGTTTAATGCTCGTTTTCGGTAGACGTATGTACATATGTACGTACGTATCTATACGTTATAAAAATTGATTACCCGCTCGCTATTTGCACCGTAGCCGAGAATATTTTAATTTTTTTTTTCTTTCGTGATAAATGGAAACGGAGGATAAAGAATCGAGGTTAAGCAGCGTGGAGCTCGGCTTATCGCCTCGATTTCCCTCGAGTGTTAATTTAATGTTAATAGTAGACAACGGGTGCGCGTAAACTCATCGGGACTACGACGACGAACCGCTCCCGAGAAGGAAATCACGGAAAGTAGGGCCGCGTGAGAGGAACCTATAAATCGTAGGTGGCAACGCGTTATAGCAACCGGCACGAACCGTTATTACCAAAAGCCGATAACGATAACGTTCGCGCGAACTCTTCCCGACTATCGTTCGAAGCCTTTAAACGCGTTCCTCTAACGATCGCGCTTGTCTCCTCGTTTCAAAGGCAAGACACTTTGAGGAATAATAAGTTCGAGGAGGAGGACGTGCTCGTAGCGATAAAAATTTATGAGTGTAGTGTAAAAGATACGATCGATGTCTCGAGGGTGTCGAAAACGATAGTTATGGTCGTTTTACTATTTGAATTTCGCGGGCTCGATTGGACTCATCTTAATTAAAAGTAGTAAATAAATTAAAAATAAATACATAAAGTAGATATAAAGTAAATTGCTTACAATGTATTTTGTTAGCGCCTCAAAGAACAATAATAGTATTTTATACCTATAATAATGATAGTAAGAAATAATAATAATTATAAGAAAGTCACTCGATAAAGCTCGCGTTTCATTCTCTTATCGATCTCATCCAAGTTACATCATTAACTCTCCCGTATTCATAGCGTCCATTCGCACGGTCGATCTTCTTCAACCATAGAATTTGTAGTAACGTCAGAACGATCTCCCCAGTATCGCGCATCGCGCGTTTTGTTCCGGCCTATAATTCCTCGCACCCGCCTCGGTGCATATATTCCTATAAATCATTCCACACGCTCGGCGTCGTAACTGCGAGAGAGCCATAACGTTTAATCGATTTGCACGCAACTATGTATGACGTTTCATAAACCGCTCGACCCCGATCCGACAACGGTGAACATTAAAGAGACACAGACTGCTAACTTTTACGCCAGTGGTTCGGATCGGCGAGAGATAAAACGATCGTGAATTCAACGCGAAACGAAGTTCGGCTCGCTTTCGACGCCCACGCGACTTCGTTTCGCGTATCTACGACGAGTGCATACATATACGCATAGTGTACATATGTATACGTAAACGTGTA
>JAIFRP010000022.1:2248884-2265646 GCA_032403825.1 Odynerus spinipes
GGCCGTGGACAAAACTCGACGTTTCGTCGTTATTTTTTTTTTCTTTTTTTAATCGATGATGCTGTGACGCTGTGTTATTATCATTACTATTGCTATTGCGTGCAAACCATTTAAAAGAAAAATCTCGAAAAGCTTTGAAAAGCGACGCTGTACCGAGAGAAAGGTGCTCGTGTAATTGTACCATCGTGATATATGTATGCGGCAAAAAGAGATATATATATACGGAAAGCTAGAGTAGCCGGAAAACGTTTCGTCGAGCAGCGAAATGGAATTCTCGTGTCGTATTTTCTTTTCTTTTCGCTTTTCTTTTACTCTTGCCGAGTCTGCTCTTTGATCGGACACGTAACGTAACGTGAAGTTCGGTGAATCTTCTTTCTCGTTGGAGAAACGACTCCCCTCGCGATATTTTACCGATTTTTTTTGGAAATATGTACGATATGTACGTATATATGTAAGATCGTCGTTGTTGATTACTCATGTCGACCGACTCTCGTTAAGTCGTTAAAGAGGAAGACAAAAAACTATATAATCCTCGATCGAGTCTCGTCGGAGAATAAAAACTAGGTAAAAAGCGTCGTGAAGAAAAAGAGAGAGAGAGAGAGAGAGAGAGAGAGAGAAAGTAAAGTGCGATTATACAAAAGTGCGTTTCGAAAAATATCGCGCGGCGGTGTAGTAAAGTTCGACGCACACAGACAAAAGCGCGCGTTTGGTCGTCGTACTTTTCTCTCGGTGATAAGACAACTGCGAAATTAATGAAAAATCTTCTTCGGTGTTACCTGAATCGAGCTTGCTGTCGGGGAAGACCGCAAAACTGATTTGAACCTGAAAAAGTGGTTAGAGTAGAATCTCCTCGCACCGTTTTGTCGGAGCGATGAACGGTCAGTGAGATAAATCGCTGACTCTTTTTATCTTTTCTTTTCTTTTCTGAAGGGTGGTACGCTTTTTTCCCGTTATAACGTTTGTTCGATTCGAAGGTAAAGAAATACAAAAAAAAATGTGTAACTTCCGCATTCTCGTTTTTCGGTTTTATACACGTATGTCTATGTGTACACGTTAGTCGGGTACCGTCCGCAGGAACGTTCGGATGTCTTTTTTCGCTCGAGGTGAAGCGTCGAACGTTCATGGAACGAGGACTTTTGCAAACGAAACATCAAGATAGCGATACCTATGTATGTATGTACATGTGTATGTATATATGCGGAAAACGAATAATGCAAAAAGAATATATATATATATCTCTCTCCCTATCCCCCTCTCTCTCATTTAACAGAACGATAGAGAGAGTGAGAAAGAGAGCGGTGCAAATTCTAGATAAAAAAATGTTTAACTACGCATTCCATAACCGTGGGTCGTGCGTAAAGGTTCGGACTACGGATTTTACGCTTCAAGAGCATGGTCGTACGTTCGGTTATCCAAGCAGGAGAAAAAACGGGTTACTAATCAAGAAAACTGGATACACAGGGTAACCAGGCAACGTGTTATATAACAAAATATAGGGAGAAAAATGCAAACCGTTGGATATATCGACATTATCTTGGGGGGACAAAAATTCGCGTACCAAACGAGTTCACTTTTCTGCTCGATCTTGAATCCAAGAAGTTCCTATCGTCGTGTAGGTAGCTAGTAAATAACGTTAAGCGATATCGTGGTACGGAAAAGGATACCTTCCAATATTCCCTGAGCAACGACGTTCGAACTGTTAGAAAATCTTTGCTTCGCAAAACGGACTTATAAATTCATCGAATCACACGTGGCGTACGTTTCAAAGTGTTACTATCCTCTTTCATTCTCTCTCGCTCTTCTTTTTTCAAACTTATTATCCAATAATTAGCTGCGATAGATAAGCAAAATCGTATTCCCTATTTTTATGCTACGTACGTGTTTCCAATTTGCATAAAATTGCCCATTCCGCTATCCGTACACTCATCGAGTATCGTACGGGAGAGGGAGAGGGAGAGAGAGAGAGAGAGAGAGAGAGAGAAGAGAAAAATGCAAACGAAAGGTTATATAACGGAACGGATACGACAAGATTCCCTGTAGTCTTGTTGAAATAACGATAAAGGCATTTGCATCCCCCTTTTTTCGTCTTTCGACGATACTACACCGACACACAAGGACGGCCGGACGAAGAATAGAATAAATGGCTCGTAGCAAGCTAGAAGGGAATACACAAGTATGCTTCGTTGTACGCGCGCTCTTCGGGCGCATATAGACTCTTATATTTTATGTATTTTCTTTAGTGTGTGCACGTGCGAATTTTCCGACACCCTTCGTCGCCGTTCGCGACTCAATGGGGGATTCATTCGCGCGACGGTCCGATATTTTCACGGTAAAAATGTTCTTTATGGTATAAATACGTAAGGAGCTTCCCGTACGAACGTATTCGAACGAAATAACGACGAAAAGAAAGAAGAAAATACGAAAGCAGGAGCGTAAGAAAATGTAGGCACCCTCTCGACGAAGAGATCGATCTTTTTTGCGAGGATTTTCTTCCTGTAGGATATATATTTGCTTTTTTTTCTTTCGTCTCCTTTCCGACGAATCAAAATCGCTCGATTTTGTTTCTATTAAAAATAAATGTGGGACATAATTTATGTAGGACGTAATCGATTGACTGGATTATTATATTAGAGAGCTAAGAAATGTCTGATACTAGTCCGATACTTTATAATTCATGAGAAAAGAAGTTGCATGGCAGGAAAGACTATACCGAAGAAATCTCTGGATAGTGTTCGAAAGAAACAAGGGAAAAAAGTCTACAGGTTTTAAAGTAAAGCTTGGCTAAACCTCGGATGAACTTTGTCAATTTTGCTAATGAAGCATCTCGAATTGATCGGTTTAGGTATTAGAATTTCTTAGAGACGATTTATACTTTAATCTCGGAAAAAGTTCTCCGGCAAAAGCCTAATCGATTTCGTGTGAAATAAAAAAGACGACTAATGCTAAATTGTCGATTCCATACCGCTGTTAAAAATAATAATATACGCGTTCTTATCGAGATATAACAGATCTCGACTTCTTCGTAATAATCGACGATACGATAAATATCGCGAGAAAATATATATGTACATGTAAACACACACACGCACACACACATACACACACAAACAGAAAGAAACGTAAAGATCGAGGCGTTCGTTGGCTTTCGCATAAAGTCTCGAAGATGATGCGTCATGGTAGAATGTTAATCGATGTTAACACAGAATCTTCAAACTTATCTCATGCGTTTCTACGAGCATCCTAGGCATTTCCATTAACACCGAAAGTACAAAGTGTCAAAAGATATAGGCAAAGGGTAAGTCCGGGAAGTCGGGAGAGAGGAAAATAAAAATAAGAAAAAAAGAGAAGGGAAAGGATAAAGAAGCGAAGGAAAAGGAGAGGGAAGATGAAAGTACGGAGAAGCTAAGGCTTACAGAGGCGGATCGCTTAAGCTTAGAAACTCGTATAACCTACAATTTGAGTAGAGCCTCTCTTCTAGGACTCAGCCTCTTCCCCCGAAAATGTATCGAGTAAATTATGGCCCAAAAGTACGGGAGGCCGTTCCTTCGACCATTCGACGTGACACAATACTGAAAAGCAGACAATGAGAAAATATCGATCGCCGGGACCGAGAGAAAACGATACCATCCGCCGCTGGGGAGATTGGATAAGAAAACTAAAGAGAGAGAGAGAGAGAGAGAGACAGAAAGGAGATGGGAAGAAAAAATGGGGAAGGAGAAAAGCGTATCGAAGATTAGCATAGCTTCCCGTGTAACATTAGTTTTAACTTGGGCAAATCGCCGTCGGCTGCTTCTCTCTCGAATTCGCGCTACTACGCGACTGCCAACGCGGTGTACGTATGCATTTCGTTCGTTTCTTCATCCGAATGCATAAAATGCATAAAATGCATAGAATAACGGATATAGTTCTTGACGGATCTTAAGGATCATCCTCGCAACTTCGCCCATGTTTCTCCGTGCTCGACAAAAGATCGGTCACCACCTCCTTGCTACGAACGGATACACACGAACGAGTTCTACCGAAGCAGTGCGCACTAAAATTGCGAGTGGAACATGCTGTCTCATTCTAAGACGTATACTCAGCGCGTTCTAAAGCGTTCTCCAACGCACCGAGTACACAAACACGCGCGCGCGCAGAGCGTGTGTTTATCATCGAGGACGCAGTGCCGTTTTAATCTAATACGCCGGCAAACCTTCGAGCTAGAGGAACGTGCTAGCGGCACATCGTGCAATTCTGGTGCTTCCTCGGTGCATTCGATCGGATCGATCGATCCATTTCGATTCCGTATCTCGGCGACATTTGTTATTCGATAATTATTCGTGATATTACAGGAACTCGTATCGAGATTCGCGATTAACGTGCCAACGACCGTATCCGTTACCCTGCTGCGAAACTTGGGACTAATTTCGAGAATTCGTTATCTTCTATTTGTAGAAGAGATTCAACCCTTAGCCGGAGACACGTTTTAGACATTATATTAGAGATATCGACCGAAAGAGG
The DNA here is from genome assembly GCA_032403825.1 of Odynerus spinipes. NCBI lineage: Eukaryota > Metazoa > Arthropoda > Insecta > Hymenoptera > Vespidae > Odynerus > Odynerus spinipes. The sequence continues at coordinate 2,253,385 of JAIFRP010000022.1, forward strand.
TGCCGTAAATTCGAGAAGAGTCAAGAACGATGATAAAGGGCGGCAAAAACGCGTTTGTCTCCGACGAAGGGCCGACGTTAAAGACGAGGGTTAAAGACCACCGTGTTAGCAGTAACGATTCGCGCGTTATCGCGATCACACTTGAGCTTCGTCAACTAGAAGAAGTTAGTTTTAGGAAAACGCGTGCTACTCGGTAGTAGTAGGCTCTGTTAGTTACACAACGCGCAGTTTTTTTTTGTCTGTTCACGCATTCACACACGCGTTCGCCAACACATTCAATCACAATGCAATAATCTCTAATACGATTAACCGATTAATCTCTAAAAAGGCCACACGAGCAACACAACACTCTCCTCTAGTTGTAAGATTAAAACACTTACTGAATCTTCTTATAAGATTTCCAGTGAAGGATGACGTGTCCGCGACGGGCGCCGTGTTATCCTCGCATCTTAGGTCGCACACGGTCGAGCCATCGGTTTTCTGGTATTTCAGATTGGGCACGGACAGTAGGCGTCCCTCCCTCTTACTCTGAATCCCCATCACTATCCTCTTCAATCTCGGCTTACGATCGTTCTCGTGCAAGGACAATTCTAAGGGTCTCGCGGCGATCCCGCACGCGTGCGTTCTCTCCGCCGTGACGGCGGAAACTTCGCCGCGTTCCGCTCCGCTTTGTCTCTCGCTTTCGCCGTCCACGTTTTTCGAATGTTCGGCTTGAGGGCAAGAAGAAGAAGAAGAAGAAGAAGCAGAAGCGATGGAAGAAGCGGTGGAAGAAGCTTGAGGACTCTCGCGACCGGAGGGATTCGCAGTGGAGCAGGAGGCAGACTCGTCCTCCTCCGTCTCGAGACTTTCGACCGGCGACAGGACTCGAGAGGACTCGTTGACGTTGCAGTAAAAGACGGAAGAACTCTTCTGAGGGGCACTCTCGCTACCTACCTGCTGAAAATGGGGTACTCGTATGAACTTTCGCCCGATCGACCCGACGACGACCGAACTCGCCTAACGTGCTAACGACCAGCATACCTCGCGCGTATATACATACGCTATCGTACATACGTATATACGTACATAGGCGTATGTATCTCGTATAGCAGCCCACTTTGCACTTTGAGCTTCTTTCGGCAGCTAGTTAGACGTTCCCGAGAGTGAATTTACGCGCGGCGCGAAGGTCGGGATAATTGACAGCGACGGCCTTGAGAAGAAGACGTTTCGCAAATTGGATAGAGAGATATAGAGAAAAGGAGTAAAGAAAAGAGAAAATAAAGAAAGAGAGAAAAAGAGAGAGAGAGAGAGAGAGAGAGAGAGAACACGCGCTTTGGTTCGAAGAGACAAGAAAAGAAGATGGAAAGACGCGTTACGTCCGGTAATACGATTTCCCGGCGTGTAAAAGCTCGCTCGCGCGCCTTTTAAAAAGAGCATACAAGTACCCCATTCTGAGATGACGCCAAGGACGACGCGAACGTATTCTTTATCTTGAGATCGACCTTGCTGAGCTGTCGCTTCAAACGGAAAGCCTTCCAGCCGTGATTCTTCGGGCTGTCTTCGCCGTTCGACGAAGCGGAGCTTCCCGAAGCGAGCTTAACGGAACTTTCGCTCGCGGATTCCTCCGCCGATTTCTCGGCATTGCTTCCGCCCGGACAATTGGTATCGCGTGGCGAAGCTCGTTGAGATTGCGAATGTTGTTGTTGTTGTTGTTGATGTTGTTGTTGCTGTTGTTGTTGCAGTTGATGATGATGATGATGATGATGATGATGCGAATCTGGTAGAGGCGTCGTTAATACCGGCTCGCTCTCCCTCGTCGCATCCGGTTGAGTCTGATGGATTCAACATGTTGGGCTTTGCACAATCAATCGGTTCATTAGGTACAAAAGACAGAACATTCGTTCTACGACTAAAAGCAGGCACAATCCAATCGTATTATGTGTAGCGCGTCTCTTTTTTTTCTCTATCGGCTGCCAGGGTTAATCGCGGTCGCCGACGGCTCTCGTACGAGAAGGCCGCAACGATCCGGACGCGAGAATTTAAAACTACGTATACTCCTGTCGAGTAGCTTCTTAAGCTCGACGTAAAGTATATACATCAAACTATAATCGCTGAGCACACGCGAGCACATGTTAGTTCCTTGTGTTAGTTCGCACCACTCTACCTATCGGTTGAGTATTTTTTTTCTTTTTTTTTCGACACTCGCTCGAAGGAGTCACTATACGTTATACCTTCGATTATTTTATTTTAATAAGCGTTTATTATCTATGTGTTTACGAAACGGCAGGTTGTAGTACATTAGTGGGCGGACATCGGTAAAGTGTTAAGATGCAAATGAAAATTAGAAGCAACGCTCGACTGGATGAACCCTTTGACCACGTCTGTTAGAAAGGAACTCGCTTTCGGCATAACCCTCCGTAACTTGCTCGAAACACCACACTTTAAGTTACTCGACGCGTTGCGAATACCATGTGAAATTCCTGCAGACTTTCCTATCCGTACTTGTACAATGGGTGGAATGTTCGAACGGGGTTCATCGATGCTATTCATGCGACGCCGAGCGCGCTAACGCTTGAACGATTTAAATGCACGGTGGTATCGTGAAAAGCGCAATAATTCGATATACGAAGGTCTCTTGAATGGAAAAAAAAAATATTGCAAAAACGTGGTCACTTGTCACTTCCCACTATCGTTCGTTACGATATAAAAGAAATTTGCATTCGAGATATCCAGATAAGACCACGAGCAAGGAATAATTCGAATAGTAAAGTCTGTCGAGACGAGATTTCCGATTACCATGATTGCTTAAGATGCTCGTAAAATTTTCTACAGTTACAGAATACGACGAAACAATAAAGAATTATTCAAGAATCTTCGAGTATAGGTAGATTACCATTATGGAAAGCGACGCAACTTCGTTCCTTGAATAGAAATTACCGTGTCGCTCGTGAATGCGTTAAAGATAGACTATAGGGTGTAAAGGTATCTACGAGACAGCCTAATCAAATTAAATTTACCCTACCCACTAATCTATCATCTTGAGAGTAACTTTGGAACGTCTTACTATCCGATCGTATATTCAAAGAGGATGTCTACTTTTTCCTTTCCTGCGCCAACGAAACAATACACGGAAACGATACATAAATTAAAACTAACACGAATATTTCTGTACACTTGTGTGCTGTAGGTTGTATATGCTCGAAAGTGTGTGCAGCGAGGGTAGCAAATTTATTTCAACAATGAATAAGTATGCAAGGGGTAAAACGTATACGTTTCAAGTGAACTCATGAATTTCCTCGAAAACAATTACTAATTAACGCTTACGTGTGCAGATCTGCGTCGCATGCAAGGAAAAGAGTATGAAAAATGTTGCACCTCTCTTGGATTAGACGAAATAACGTTGGAATAAGGAAAAACAAAGATATTAGTGTGAAATAAGTAATTTTGTAATTACTGTAGAAACTGTCAACGACGCAAACGTTGGAAAGACTCGGAGAATCCAAGCGTAAAGCTTGTTTACGCCGTGGATATATGGCATAAGAGAAGGACGGACAACAGCACACGTGGATCGGAATGAAAATTGATAAAGTGAACGAACCTGCTACAATTCTTCCACTTAGGTATATACCTACGACGACACAAACGATCGTAAAACACACGTACTCTTTCCCATCGAGCTTACAGATAAGACACACCGAGTAATAATCGTGAGACGTATGCTCGTGTATGTGTATGCGTGGTGTGTGTGTAAATTTGTGTGTGAAAACGAGTATTCGTTTTTCTATAAGTATCGATGCAAAGTGCATATAATATTGGTAATTCCCATCCATGCAATTTTCGTATATCTCGTGTATATAGTTACAACAATTTATCAACGATGCATCATCACCCTATGAATATGGATTCTCATCTCATTTTCTTCATTCTTTTAAATCGTAAGAGATATTCGAGACGAAATGCGCAACACCCAACACCTGTTCCAAATGGTCACAGGCTCGAATCACACCATCTCATGTCTCAATTCAATGTGCATGCAGAGTATAATGGAGAAGATTCGATCCAACGTTTATATGCAAATACCAGCACAAATCTCGAAGTTTACCGCGATTTTACGTGAGTAATTGTGCGGTGTAGCAATACCGCTTCTCTAATACTTGAATGTTTAGTAGCCGCTCCATATTATCCCTCTGTGCATAATTTCGTTTCTACATACCCAACATCGATCCAATCATTTAAATATATATACCATAGACCGAACTACAATTAAAATTGAACAACTCACTACCAATTAAACTACCTACGTCCGATATATATATATATATGTGTGTATATATGTAACCGAAAGACTTTCACATATTAAAAGTTATGCCGCGATCATATTAAGTGTCTAGCAATTCGATTAATTAAAACAAATGTTGGCCTTACTTGTTTCAATGTGGGTAGACACATAGTAGTTAGCTAAACATTAAATATATTATGTACATAAGCGCGATCACAGAACATCCTTCTTTTTCTTATAAGATTAGACAAATAAAAACGAAAGAGAGCAGAGCTATTCTTTGTACGCAATTGGATCACTTCGCAACCATAAAACGGTAGGTATGTATATTTTATTTGACGTATCACGAAATGTGTGTCAGTGCTATGATGTGATAGATCGAAAGAACGATAAAAAAAGTACAAATGATTAGCTTCGATATACCGACATATGGAAAATGACAAGTTTGACCAATATCGCTAGTGCAATTATCGATTAGATCTGACAGACGTTAGCGACTATCGTACGTTGAATCAAGTTTCTACTTTCGTCGTATCAATAAAAAAAGTCTTAAAATATTTGTTTTCTTACTTTATCGCAAAATTGATTATAATTGAGTGAGTAGAAAACGATGATATCTATAATTTAATAAAATTTCTACTATCTTACAAATTTTGTAGGCGTACGTTTTTCTTTTTGTTTCAATGAAGAATCAATTGTACTATTCGTACATCGTTCTTCTACACCTACAGTACGCAACTTCTTGGACACTTTTTTTGGTAGAGAAATCCATTCCTGTGTCTCGAGGTATATTAATGCCTTTTCCGTTGGCATGTCTTTCCTTTCCGTCTTTCTACGTACATATTTGTACAATTTAGCTAAAAATGTAGTATTTATATTCGAATAAAAAATCAACAGAGAAAAGGAACTCGATAAAGAAAGATTTATATTTGCTCGTGATCTATGGTATTATGGAAGCACACGTTTGCTTTTAATTCTTTGAAAAATACACACAGAACCGGTAGTGGTCTACCGGCGGAACTGCTATCCATCTTTCGCTACCAAAGTCTGTGATATTTCGAAAAATGACGTTTATTCGACATATCTGTATATTACGTGTCAGAAGCGTCAGAGTTTATTGCTCGGTACTTTCTTTTTTCTCTTTTTGCGCGGGAGAAGGTTTATATCTTGTGCGCTCATGCATCTCGCGCGTCTAAAGATCCGTTTTGGTTACAGAAGAACGCAAACTACAATAATAACGAATTTGTATGGGAATGCTCGGGACACGAGCACTCGAAAGAGCGAAATACGCGAATTAATGATTATACATATAATATATATATATAATATGTAATAGATATAAAACACCTACGCAAGAAAATTTGTGGAAATATGAAAAACCATTGTTTGACGTATATAAAAATAAAAGCGATCTATCCTCGTTATCGAGAAAATCGAAATGCCGCATAAAATGTAAACTATCCTCTCTGTACAAGTCTGTATTGTTCAGCTTATACGGAAATTCGACAATCATGCAATGATAAACAATTTCAGCGATGGTATTTAAACAAAGCAGAATGCAAAAAACGTCAAGGATGTTAAAGTTTCCAAGAAGTTTTTTTTAAATAGGCCGGAGGAACGAGGGGGGAGAGAGAGAGAGAGAGAGACCACAACCGAAAGATAAATATGTCTAACATTTAAGAAAGAAGTACATTTTACCTGATCTGCACTCGGGCTCCTCGCTTTGTCTTCGATTTCTCGCTTCGAGTCATCTTGCCGCTTGGGACTTCTTAAAACTCGCTGGTAAGGATCACCGCTTCCGCCAAGGTCCGCCGTGTGGAGCACGATCAACGAGACCTTTTGTACGATGTCGATTATTGCTAATCCCGATTCGTTTCCATAGGCCAATCTGAAATTCAATAATTCATGCTTTACGTATCACTTTTAATATAAACTGCATTTCCTTGTAATATAAGCCCAGCAAAGGTTCAAAGCTCGATGGTACCTTCTTTCGCAATAGAAACGTGTAAATTCAAACGGTTATAAGTATGAAATTGATAACAGAAATTAAAATGATCGACATATGAAATATTGTTAAAGCAAAACAAAATTCGAATAATTTCTCGGGTACATACAATCCATAAGAGGAATTTAAACTGAGAGCTGTTATGTTCTCTGCTTGCTCCCCGCTCGGTGCGACCGTTAGACAAATCAATGTTGCTTGAAAACCAGCGGCTCGTTTTTGCACGCCACTCTTCACTTTCAACGGGTGATTATATTCCGATGTATTTTTCGACTCCCCGCCCGAAGGAACATTGCCCGTCGCTGGAGGCTCGTGGTCCGGTGAACTTTCCACTTCTCTCAACGGATCCCGGCTCAGCGATACTTCTAACGTCTAAACCATGCGCATAAAGTTTGATCTTTCAGAAAGATCGCGATATCTCGTCGATCTTAATAGATATTCTAACCTTATTCTAATAGTCGGTCGTAACGGACAATATTGTAATTATATTAGAAGATACTTACGACTACTTCCGACATACTTTCAGCCTTCTTAAACTTAAATAATACAACGTGTTTCCCCGCGCCAGCGATCGCCAATTTTCGACTTTCCGGGCAGAGAAAAATAAGTTGTATCGCCATCGGGTCCTCCTCCGAGTCCACGCTACGAGCTCTACTCTTTTCGAAAAGTTTCGCCGTCTTTAGTTTGTAAAGAACTTGTAACGTACCGGCGGAAGCATCCCAAAATTTTAAACTACCGTCCGCATGCCTGTTAACCGTATTAATTATAATTATACTCGAGGAAAAAGTAACGAGAGCTCGTAGATCATAATTGTTTCGAGATAATGCCCACCCTGTAAGAATGATTTCATTGTAACTGCTCGAACTAGAACTCCACTCGCCGCCGGAGATCGGCCACTCTTTTTCACTGAATCCAGTTTTCTTTTGCGATTTAGATCCGACCGAGTAAAAAGCAGGAACCAAATCCGACGGACAATCGGCGAAGTACGCACAACAGGTCACGGGCGATTCGTGTATGTCCATTGGATATGGGTTTTCGAAACATGGAAATCCAGGAGTTAACAAATCGATGATCACAAGATCGTTCTGTAGTAAAACCACAACAGCGTAAGGATCCTGGAAATCTGCGAAACAATCGGCAACATTCATTTGCAAAGCTCGAAAGATCGTCCTTCGTTTCGAACACAATTAATACCGCAGAATGCGTAATTAGAAAATATCGCTGTGACTATTTGTTTCGAGCGTTCCTGACAACGCGAAAAATCACTGGAAGCAAAAAGAGGTCTCCGCTGTGGGAGTATAGCACGTACCACTTGTCCAAGGACTATCGCAAAGCGTCATAAAATCTACAACGTTGTGCTCCATCTCTAGCACTGTCGTGGTTTTCCCGTGTACAACGGTAATACTAGGTGTCCTTCCAGTTGTGTCGTACGCCAGACCGCCGGAAAATATGACGTACGCTTCCCTGTAGCACATTACGTATCACGATCATATCTGAGAGATATCTCGTACGAGAAAATATCGGGAAAATACGAAAATGAGTGTTTATTACGAACCCGGATCTTGACAGCTTCCATTCCACCTTTTGTATAGATTTACAGGGCTCCGGTTCGCCATCTTTGGCCGCTTTCGCTAAAGAGGAAAAGACAGTCTTGTTTTGCTAGACGCGATGACACGACGAAAGCGAAAGATAGGATAAACGGAAAGAGAGAAAAAGAAAGAAAGAAAGAGAAAGAGAAAGAGAGAGAGAGAGAGAGAGAGAGAGAAGGTAACTTTAAACGAGAGAACACGACACTGGATGTAGCCTGACATATCCAATAACCATGGAAGCATAGAATCGAAGGGGATATTGACTCTCACCGTGTGGATGCGTGACATTTGCTGGCTTTAATTGACGCACCGTCCAAGTCCATAGCGAACCATCGCTGTGACTAGACATAAATTGTTTGCCTTCGTGATGCCATGTTATTGATTTCAAGGGTTCGTCGCTCTGACATCTGTAATCCGCGCTCTTCGTTTTCAAATCCCAAAAGACGATCTGTCCGCTTTCATAGCCGATCAGTATCTGAAAGCAAAAAGTTTCCAACTGCGATCGCGTGTACCAGACGTGCAGCGGCAAAAAAGTGTTCTTGCCCGACAAAAGACGCATGACGGATTTTTTTTTGAAGATACATACTATTCTTGCGATTTAAAATGTTATATCGCGATAGTCTGAAAGTATGTCGCAACAAAATGCATTCTGCATACACATAATGAGAGCGCGTATGAAAAATGAATGAAAATGCGTATGATCGGTATCCCATGAGCTTTCTGCAAAGGAATATCCTATAACTGATATTAATTGTAATAATGATAACAACAACGACAATGATAATAATGATGATAATAATAATAGTAACAATAATAATAATCATAATCATAATCATAATCATAAGAATAAGAGCAAGAAGAAGAATATTACATAGGTATACTGTTTGACAATGAGTACTGTGAATCGTTCTAAGTCTTACGACGTTATTATTACCGAAAAAATACGACAATGATCGATGGGATAATAGTTCTTATAAATTATCAAGCTGCGCGTGTACTATAGTGACCCATGATATGTTACTGATGAAGAAGAGTTCCAATTCTACGACCTATTGTCCGATATCGAGGGCTTTTTTTACACTGATGGTCTCGGGCTAATCTAAATGAGTCATAGAAATTTGATATAAAAGTATTAAAGGTTTGGATCATCCGTCGGTACATGCTTCGGTTACTTTATCGTACAAAGATCGTCTAAAATCGTTAACTTTAAAATTTTTGAATTTTTCTACTTCGACGTTCGATAGAGGGTACTTTATAGAAAAAGAGAAAGAGAGAGAGAGAGAGAGATATACATTCTTGGCGTTGTAGAACTATTATTATAGAATGAGATCTAAGTAAAAGTTGATTTCAATAAGATGTCGGATTATCTGGAATATTAGTTCGCTTTTTCGTAACGAAGTCGCTTCGAGAAAAGTAATGAAATTTTAATTCGATTCCGCGCAAAACGAACTCCCTTCCAGACAATCTCATAAAAAGAGAGCGGATAAAAATGATCTCGATGTAACGTGACCTCCGTAGTTGAATTGTTCTACATTCGATCTAGGTTAGCTCGTTAAAATAATCTTCGACAATGCTATTGATCCGAAGTTGTAATTGAAATTTAACAATTCCCGTACACACCAATTTAAAGTTAACAACTGTAGCGTACTCGCGTATCGCGCTATTATTATTTATCGGAAGCGTCGCCGCGTATCAAAATTTGCCCGTACTTAAAAATATCATCGCGCGTACACCTCTGTCGCGTGTAACGCATTCAACGGAAACATATTTCGTACAAAATGTGTAACAACTTTCGCATTACGAGTTCGGAACGGGATTCAGCGAAATTACCGATACATTCTTGTGTCTGTAAAGTTTCTTTCGAACGTGTTTGAAGTGTATAACGTTGTAGAACGCCCTTTAATTACGGTTTAACATGTACACGTGTCTGCTGACAATAAAGCCTGAAATTAACAACGACAAAATATATTATAAGCGAAGGTATTAACGAGTACCATTACATCTTCAATATTCACACATGTACACAATTTATTCGATAGACGATTATTTCGACAGTGCTGCTTCAACGAGGGAGAGTGATGGAACTTACGTCGTTTTGCAAGGAAATACTCTACGATGGCGAATGAATATAAAAAGTGTGAAAACTCGATTAGATTTTGCGAACCGTTAGGCCGGATACATAGTAATGTGTGACGTTAAAATCGTTTACAAATTTATGATGGTCCGATGTCAGCGTTTCTCGATCTCCGCGATTCCGAGTGGCTCGCAAAATCCGGATGACTCTGCACAGACAATACGGTACGGTACGGTACGGTACTCTCGGTGGTTGGTACCTTTTACGAGGAATCAATTGAATAGAATTTAAACGACGTTAAGAGGTATCGAGAAACGCCGCATCGAACGATGCGACTCAGCTTTTAAGGGTAAAAGGCATCGGTTAGTAAAAAGGTTCATCGAAACAACAGTTATAGCATGCACGCATGCACACACACAACATGCAAGCACACACTTCTGCCGCTTAATGGGTTTTCAAATACGACACATTCGTCAAGAGAGAAATTCGAAGAAGTCTTACAAAACACTTTGATAAATCGCGGTGAGTCGTCTTAGATCATAAATACGTGAAATTACGTAAGGATAGCAACGCGGGGAGATCGTTCGTTCGTTCGTTAAATAACGATGAAACTCAAGCCGGAAGATTAATCTCTCTCTCTCTCTCGCGCGCGCGCGGGCGCGAGGAGCGATAGTGATTTTATTATATCGATCTCGGTGGCATCGTTTTTCCGGCATTTACTTTCCTTTATATAATCGTTAATTCTACCGCGAAGTCGGTGTATCATGGTAGATGTCTCTTCTCGTGTTCTTACCCCGGTGACCTCAAATAGCACGGATAATAACGCGCCATTTCGTTAAGTCCGTTCTACATTTTGCCGCAACGGTAAAGAACGAGGACGCTTAAGTTGAAGTTCGCTTTCTCAGAAAGTACGCATAAATCTCGCTTTCCTCGATAGTGCAAAGCCGAGCGTGGACAAACGCGCGCGCTCGACCACCGGCGATTACACCGACCACGCAATTTCAACGTTTCCCTCTAGGAGCACCGTTGAAATAGGCCAGATATTGAAAATGTTTCTCGCCCACGTATTTATGATCCAAGAATCCTGCGCGTTTTGTACACCTCGCGCGCGCGCGCGCGCGCATATATATATAATAGAACTTTTTATACAGTGTGTCAGTCAGAGAAAAAGTTATGGTTAAAAGGATGGATAAATAATGCAAAAGAAACGTACTCAAAAGCACGCGTACCTTGCTCAAATCTAAAGGATTATCACTCAAGTGTACTACAGCACCAGGATGGGTCTTTCTAGATCTGAAAAATATATATATACATACATGTGTATAACATTATTCTTGCCTTGTTTTCTTGGTTGTTAATTGTTTTGTCTTTTCTTTTCTTTTTTTTTTTTTTTGCTTTTTGATCTTTCATAAACATTAGTCCGTTCGTTTTCGTGTTTTAGTAAAAAAAGAAATAAAAGGAATGCTCTATCGCATGCTTCTGCCTTTGTAAATTTGTACTCTCTCGCCTAGTTTCTTATCACACGTCAAGACGTTCATCTAATGCACCTGCGGGCACGAGACACAGAAAGAAAAACACAACGAGATATCGGGGGAGAGGCAACGGAGTAATCACCGAACTGGACGACGTTAAAGAATTTATAGACTAGCCGATCGCCACGCTTGTTTCTCGCCACTTTTAAACCGTCTATAACCCGCGTAAGAAGGTCAAAATCGATATGGCCATAGTATATCGTCTCGTTGAAATCATTTTAAAGCAGGAGAAGGGGTCACAGAATCATTACCGTCCACACTCGCATACACAAACGGGCGCATTCAAGTTCCAGTTAGTATCCGTCGTTCCATCTGAAATATTCGCCCGACAAAACTCGATGGCCCGTATTCACAACGCATTGTTAAGCGATAATAACGTCCTTTTGCTTTTCGGAGGTCAAAGAGCCGAACCGTAGGTATGTACATACGTACCTGCCTCATCGAAGAAGATCTTGAAAAACAAAAGGGGCTCTTTAATAGCTCTAAAGAGTACGTTCTGAATACAGGCCCTTTGCGTTTCTTCCCTTCCTCCGCATGCATATTCATGTTACCACGAAAGGGCGGGCGGAAAATCGAGAGTTCGTGTGTTAACGACAACGCCGTCCTTTTGTTATTGTCTTTTCTTTTCTTTTCTTTTCTTTTCTTTCTCGTTCTTTTGCACCGTTCTTTTTTCCTCTCCATTCTTTTTTCTAATCGAGAACGTCGCAACACCATCAACAGGCCACGCATACTCCACGAGAGACGGAGCGTAGCTTCCAGTCACCCTCTCGCTTTCTTTCCTTTTCGTTTCGTTAAAAAAAAAAAAAA
>JAIFRP010000022.1:2277425-2307542 GCA_032403825.1 Odynerus spinipes
AAAAAAAAAACGAAAAACAATCTTTCAACTTTATCGCCGAGCAACGAGCTACCTTATCGTCCAAGTTTGCGCTCGGAACATTTTCCAATATCAGTCATAGTTTGGTAACGAAGTATCGGAAACACCCGTTGTGCCTTAGGCACCGCTCTCATCCGTAAAATGCGAACATCCATCGATAAAAAAATAAAAAAAAAAAATAGCTTTATCATCCCCTCGTGCGCTGGAGATATGACAGTCGCGTCTACCTCCACGGAGAATACGTCATAGTTGTCTGGATTTTCATCACGGCGATGTTCTCTTGCGAATGTAAATGCAAATACGCGGAAGGAGAAATATACGACCGTACGAAATATTTCCGAGTTTTCGTCGTTGTTATTATAACGCTATTCCGAGCGGTACATGCGAAACATTGCTTCAATTATAGCCAAAGGCGGAATGGAAAAGGACTTATCTCGAGACATCGTCCCATTCGTTACTCCCTATTGAAATTTATAATTCGCGAAAAACGCGATTAAGCTTATAATCCCGAAAAAAAGTCGCATTGCGTTGCATATTCCCTCGTTCTCGCCCGGTTTCAATGGGATAAAGTGATATTTTTGTTCTCGAAAGGTACAAATTCTCGACGGAAATCGACGGATTTTCTCGTCTCCGATGTCGTCCTATCCACGCTCCGAATAGAATTTATACGACACATTTAAAGCTTAAGATCAAATCCAGAGAACTAGTCTTGTACTAGCTTAAGAAGGGCTTAAGTTTTCTGCAAAGGATGCCGAGCGAGCGAATTTCGAAGGGAATTCCAGTTAAGAACCACACCTCTTAATGGAAAAGCTTTGATGTCGGCTCCTAGTACCTAATCATGTATCACGTGATGTATATATGTGTACACACAAACGCACACACACAATCGTAATCACGATCGACGTTTCATCGCAGTTAACAATTAGGGCTCACCGTCGTTACGTCTCCTTTTAAATTGAACGTCCGATTTATGGTAGCCATCAGACAGGATAAAGGAAAGAAAAAGGGAACTATAACGTGACCACGTGAAAAACTCTCCTACCGGAGGCGGGACGAGCGACGTTGACGTATATTTTTATAACGCTGAAAGCATTTTATTAGGGAAGATAAATATCAATGGGACGATGGTTCTTGTATAAGATATGACGTATAATCAGAGCTCCATTGTAGAACGAATGTTGTACGGATAAAGACTCGCTGATATTGATACAAAGACGGGTTTTGCCTCGGCTGATGGAAGAGATGGTTTTGTTCTTGCAATGTATTCGTATGTAATCGTGTGCACAGTGAACCGCACATGTGACCCGTACTACTCCACGTCTCCTAGACTGAAAATGTCCGCCGCGGGATGTGCCACGTCTCTGCTCGTTTACGGATAACTAAGAGAGAGAGAGAGAGAGAGAGAGAGAGGGGGAGAGTGAGAGAGAAAAAGAACGAGAAACGAGATACTGCATCTGTAACGATCATCTTCCCGCTCCGTACAAAGCTTTTTCTATAAAACCGATAAGTTTTCAATCCACCCTCCCCCCTCTTTTCATTCTTCTCTCTCACGTGTGAAACGTAACGCAGCTCTGAACTTCGTCCCCTGCGACAGAAATACGCGCCTATAGGGAGAGAATTAATTAGTGCCGATGAACTTACACTCCGACGAAACGATAATATACCCGTTATGATAATATTGTGGGATTATTTCTAGTTAGGGGAGAAAGAAAAGCTGATAGCGTTTAAAGTATCGCGAACGATACGAATCTAAATGCTAATATGATATATTCGATAAGGATATAAAGCGGGGATTATTCAAATTGAACGCGTTAAGCCGTATCTTAGCGTAATTAAATTTTCGGCACGATATCACGAGTTATTAAGAGAAAACACGCGGAGTTCTATACGCCCGCGGCCAACGAAACGCGAAAGTGCGTGACGCGAAATTTCCTATTGGCTCGTATTTCGTTGATCGCGCGGTAAATTCGACGCGGGTGAAAAGACCAGTCGATGTCCCCTTTCTGGATATCGCGTGAACGATCGCGAAGGAGATCGACGAGTCTATCGAAAATGAAGCAACGGGATGATGCGTTTCCGGCGGTAAGGAAAAAACTATTACGTGCAATACCATAAGATCTTAACAGGCGATCGTTTAGCCACTTCGGTCCGTCCATCGTTGATAACGTCCGGAAAATTACGAACCTCTCAGCTAAAATTCCCCCTCCCCTCCTTTTTTCTTCGCACGGAATGATTCGGCGAGATGTCTTATCGAGCGCATACCTACATACATTATCGTACCTTCCACCTTGGCGCATTAGCACGAGATCGAAACGGACGCGGATCGTAAATCTGTGCTCGCAAAAAGAAAGACGAAAAGCGAGCACCGGAGAGAAGCGTGACATTGCCGTTTAAGCCGAGATCAATCATTGTCGAAGGTACGATTTAGGGTGACACGCGACACGAAGTGTAAGCGCGAGCCCGAAGCATTGTTATCGCGACGACTTGAAACGATCGCGGCGTGTCCTCATCCTAAATGCGTACCGAGTGCATTGTCCCGAATCTAATCCGTCGGTATGCTCCGTTCGAGCCGAAAGCCACCGCTCGTGTTCGCTTTCGTCGAACGCGAGAAAGGACATAGAGAGAGAAATCGTGGAGACCGAGAACCGATGGCTACCTGGTCATTTTTCAATTAATTTTCATGCTCGTAAAAATTGCATTCATCTCGAAAAATAAACCCCTGCGTGGAGTTGAAAGCATGGATCGGCTGATTCTAAATTGATGCGTTCACCGATATCGTTCAGGTAAATATCGAAAAAAGCGTTTAATCCTAGCAAACCAAACCGGACAACTCTGACCTCTATATTGATCAACGTTATCGTGCCTGCGGTCGCTGCGACCGATCGCTCGCCATCATTTACTCTCTTTCTAACAAACATGCTGCCAACAGATTCTACGGTGACATCCTGCCATCTGTCCTATATTTACACTGGCTGTAAGTTGGGAAATTATGAATTTTTCGCATTTTTTACGAAACCGTAATATTTCTCCTGCGGTAAACGCTCGGTATTTTTTCTCTTTTTTTCTTTTCTTTCGTAATTTCTACGAGCGCAAGAATAGTTGAAAATTGAAATTCACGGCACGCTTACTCCAACAACGAAATGCATATTCTTATTGTGATAATTTTCACCTAAATTGTATAATGTTCTAGATGCCAAACTTAAATTTATGTTTTAATTAAATGTCATACCATTAGAGCTATTTTGGAAATTAAACTTGCTACTCGTGGTATATATGTGCGAAGTATAAAGCTATACAAACGTTTGTTTGCTACTAAAATGAAAGTCCAAAATCAATATCCATACATCAAATGACATTTACATCCCTTGTTCCCTGTTACATAAAGATACATCATTAATATAAGTGCATCTCATAAATTATACATCATATTTACTAGCTATAACGCACTCAAACGCCACCTACATGTTTACGCTTATTTTGGCAAAGTTCTATTATATCTGTGAAGAGTACTTTCCTATTAATATGTAGACGGTAAAATTTTCTGTGAATATTTCACACGTGTTGCTGCTTTTTGGCCAGCTTGCAAGATTTGTAAAGTCAAAAACATAGTTGAAACATACAATTGAACTTTCAATATGTACAAAGCAAACGCGAAAGCGCAGTAGCCAATCAGAAAATGTAATTATTATCATAGCAACCTGGATGGATTAGTCTGACACATGAATTGTCGCGAACACAGGTATGCTTTCTACGACAGAAGGAATTAATTAACTCGCAGTAAGCTCACTGTAACCTAATACTATTGAAGATCGCAAAGAATAATGCTGCCACTTCACATGGAAAGGGATATCATGGGCTCTCTTTTTTACAGCTGAAAATCATAATTACGTACGCCAAATTAAAACATTTCTTTATACGTTTCAAGCATTCAGAGAATATTACAACTTGTAATACGCTATTCTTGTTAGAAGATATCTTATAAACCAACCTACAAAACTTTGAACGATGTAACAAATTAATATCTCTCCTTATTACTGAAATCCATAAAGTGTAAATAAAAACAACCTGTAAAAAGATAAATTTGTATGATCCATTTATGCTCGTGTCTCGTGCTTACTAAATGGATAATGCATTAATCGCGGTGGGACAGCTGTCAAAGAAATAACAGACGGACTATTAACTTCGGCCGCAATCACGCTCGATGACGATCATTGCACAGAGTGCCTACATCACGCGGATATTGTAAACATATCGTAGGGGAAGGAATACCGCTCGAATTCGGAATGAAAGGAGGCAATATGCGAAATATCGGTTAAAGAGACGTCAACTATTTCTGTCCACGCGCGCGTCGTTAAACTGGAGAGCTATAAATCTGCATAATAACGACGAAGTAAATACGAGCTCGGGACGTATTTTCACGCAAGATAAGAAAAGGAATACGAAGAAAAGAGCAGAGAGAAAGAACATCTTGACACTGACCTTCTTGACTTGAAAGTGTTCCGGCCTCAGATTTTCCACGATCTCCTGGTCCGGCTTCGTTGGCTGAGGGATCGACGAGCGGAAACCGTCGAGCACCCCCTTGATCGTGAACTTCTTCATCTCGACCTGATGGTGACACCTCGGACGATCACATGTGCGGCCGACGTGCGGACGACGCGCTAAGTCTCTCTCTTCGCGTTAGGGACCTCGAGCCTCCTTTGTACGGCGAAACTTGCGCGAAGACTTATACGCGAGAAAAAAAGGAAAAGAAAAAGGACTCGCGCGAGAAAAACGAATCTTTCACGTAGCCGTAACCTCTACTCTCTTTCTCTCTACTTGCTATTTCGCGATTAGCGAAGCGGTGTCAAAAATCTCGATGACGGTTCTTCTTTCTCTCCCGTGACGTTGCTCGACTTCTCTTTCTCCCACTCTGTCTTCGTCTACCTGACTCTCGCTCCCTCTCTCTCTCTCTCACACGCATACACACAGACTCACTCTATCTACCTCTCTCTCTCTCTCTCTCTCTCTTTCGTTCTGTCTATTTTTCTCTTGCTCCCACTCTCTCGTCCTCGTTTTCTCTCTCTCTCTCGCTCTCTCGCTTCTTTCACGCGCCGATACCGCGACCGAAAAAGAAATCTCTTTTACATTTTGATAGAAACGACGAACGTGCGTCGACTCTCGAGCGAGTTGTTCGAGAATATCGCGTAGAGCCGCGTAGGTCGACGTAATGAGCGCGACGTGTAATAGGCGCGTTCGCGAATCGTAGTCGAGCCCGCTCACGGTGATATTTTACGAACGCGCTGCGCCGACGGGAATTGTTTTCCTAGTTGACAGCAATGCAGTGTTGTTTAAGCGTGCCAGGATCAATAACTGGCAACAGGCTCATGTGGACTTTCGCACGACCGCGAACGCAGTGTACGGCGCAATCGCTGTACGAAACGTTATGTCCCGTTCTATCGTCTGCGCTTTTCTTCCTCCCTCGCTCCTCCCACGCCCTCGTTACTTCTAAGGCTACGTCATCACTCCCCTCCCTTTTGCGCTTCAATTGCTCAACGTGTAAGAAGCGCGCTCCCGTACGGCGGCATCCCATTGGTCGAAATTGAGGAAGCGAGTTGCAAATTTTTCCATCAAATATTTCACCGTAATTTCTTCTGTTTCTTGTTCTATCCGATGTAAGTAGATCGGTGATTTGTATTTTGTTTTTTTTTCTATGCGTTTTGTATAACCGAACGATATTTATTAGAAATTTTATATTTGTTGTCAAAATGGACAAATATTGTCGATATATACGTGGGATTTAATGTCGTAATAAAAGTGTATCGTCGACGTTCGATATCTACGAATGTTATATATTAACGGTATCTATTTTATTATTGCGTTGAAATTTTCGGTAGAATTCTTTAAGGATAATTCGCAATGTAAATGCCCAGCACTGTACTCACTTTGATCGTTCAATAAGCGTTCGTCTTTACCGACGCAAGTTTTGCAGCAACTCGACGTTACTATTGGTCGAAACCTATTTAATCATTATTTACTATGTAAGTAGCGGTAATTCAAATAATTATTATTCTTTTTGACAGATGATTAGGTAAATAGTTATTTTTAAATAAAAAGAAACTTAAGGAGCTACGATATTTAGTTCGAAATATTTACAGAAATAGAAAGGAATTCGTATGGAAATAAGATATAAATTTGATATAGATAACAGATAATGTATATTTATAAACATCGATTAGACATAACGTTATCTGTTGACTTATTTTGCTTTTGTTGCGCGATAAGTCCTGTACTGTATTCTGTACGTATATTTTTACTTATTTTATTTTTATTTTTATTTTTTTTTTATCAATGCACACGTTTTTTATTTATATCGGTTTTGATAAACCGATTCCGTTCACTTAAACTTGTAATAATTAAAAATATTGGTAGATATTATAAAAAAATTTGTTAATCCTGTTTCCTTTATCAAGATGAATTGATTATGCAAGAGATGTTATTTCTAAGTCACGTAAGATGGAACGCCCAAGTGCAATGCACTTTAATTTCCTCCGTATAAATAAGAGTAGATATTCTGTTTATATAATGTTTATATATCCAACAAGTTATATTTATTAAGTCAACAATCGTATTAATTATTAAATATGAAAGTTATTTAATCTCGATGAAACGTAAGAACATTTTTCGTTTCTGCTTTTCGTTTGCTTAACGGGACTTTGTTCTGTTTTGTTGTGCAGTACAGTGCAGTATGTTTACAGGCACGATATCCAGTTATGGAGATAAACTACGACGAGGATGTATCTCAAAATCCATTTTTGGAAAAACTTAGGAATTGTTATGAACCAACTTTAAAATTAGCTACGCACGAAGGTTGGATTGTGTGTGTACCACGTCGTGGTACTTTCACAAAGGATGTTTTGGACAAAGAAGATGTGGAGGAACATATCTTGGTACCGGATTATAACACGTCCAAAACTTTATATCGCACTGTAAGCAACAAAAATGTCAAGCTCCTGAACAGTATACTAACTGTAAATTACGATGCACCGAATTCTTATTCCGTACGGTTACTCTTCGAGGAGACATTTTATAATAATGAAGATTCATACAAGTATAGAGTGTGGTAAGTGCAATAACTTTTTAAAACAATAACTATAGTAAGATAGTAAAACAAAGCTTTGCATAAGTAGCAACTATAGCTTAAAAAACACCAATACTTCTTGCATCATAATTATTTAAAGATATATATTGCAGGTGCATAGAACGTCCTTTAAATTGTGAAACATTACCATCGTATAATAACTTAACTGCCATAACAAACCTGCAGGATGCCGTAAATTTACTTTGGTCTGAGATTAATGAAACAGCTCTTACTACCTTGGAATTGAATATAAAAGAATTTCAAGAGATCTACACGAACGATGAAAACATATCGTTACAAACGCTTAAAGATTCTGTTTCTGAATTGTACTCAAAATGTATTGAAATAGTATTTAAGGATAAGAAGTTTAACGATATAAATATTACTTCTGCATATCTCCTTCAGAATATAAAAATTGCAGTCGAAACATATATATTACATACATTAAGAAGAATTCTTCTAAAAGTAACATCCGCTTCTGTGGCTGTCGACGATGCTAATTTGAATAAAATCATAAGAAATTTGGATAATTTAAAGTACGACGATCTAGGAATACGGTTAGACCTATGTACTGGTATACATAGAGGGAAATTAGAATTATCGCATATAGTTTGTTATACAACTGTATTAGAAAAACTTGAATGCCTTAAAAGAAGTGTTCGTTATGTATCGCAAGGAGTATCTTCGATCTCTTCAGACGATTTGTTACCTGTACTTGTATATCTTATTATCAAAACAGGTTTATCGAATTGGGTAGCACAAATAACTTTTATTAAACATTTTCGTTTCTCAGCAGGTTCTATTAATGAAGCAGACGAGCTTGCTTACTTAACAACATCCTTAGAAGCTTCAATGGAGTATATAAAATCTGATGTATTAGTAGCAAAAAACAAAATAAATCATTCTTCTAATTCGGAACAAAAATTAGAAAATGAAAGCGAACGACGTACATCTGTAGATTACTTAATTACGTGTATTACAAATGGTGATCTGTCAGAAGTGGAAAATTTGTTGTCATCTGACATTGCCAATTTGTATAATGAAATTCCTTTGTGTCATCCACTGTGCACTTGTGAGACATGTGAAACATCTTTAGCCAAAAATCGTCTTTTAAATCGGTTAACGGTATCTTCGAGCAATGAACATGGTTCTACGGCTCTTCATGTTGCTAGCTTCTATGGACAAGTAACTATTGTTGATTATCTTCTTAACCATAGAGCCGATACGAATGTAACTAATAATGATTCATTTACACCTCTTCATTATGCATCGATGAAAGGCCATCAAAATATTGTATTGCTGTTATTACATGCAGATGCAAACCCTACAATAGCAGACAATTATGGAAATACACCATTACATCTGGCTTCTGATCGTGGGCATGAAGGTTGCGTAAAGGCTTTACTTTACTTTGCAGAGCATACAAACTTATTGCTTGATGTTAATTCCTGTAATACTGATGGTGACACACCATTGCATCGCGCTTCTAAATGGGGATATTTGGGTATTATAGAAGTTCTTCTAGAATATGGAGCAGATTGCAAAGTTAAAAATAAATGGGGTCAAACACCTTTTGATATAGCGCAAAGTGAAAGAGTAACATTAATGTTGGAACGCATTACACCTCATGTTGTTCTTAACAATTCTTTAGTTCCTTGTACCATAAAAGTACATAATTCATCACAAATGTTACAATTATCGTTAAAAACAGAAAATAATTTTAAAACAAAACATTCCAATATGCGCATTAACATACAAACTAATAAATTATTTGCTGCAATTATTGAAGGTGATATACATTTAGCAAATTACTATCTTGGACTGAATAACGAAAATGGACAAACGACGGTACGATCAGATCTTTGTCATCCTTTGTGTTGCTGCGAACGATGTGCTCCGATGCATGAATATTCCGAAAAAAAGAATAAAATATCAGCAGTAATTTTCAATCTTTACAACGAGAATGGCGAAACAGTTTTGCACGTAGCATCTACTGTTGGCTGTTTAGAAATAATTCAATTACTTTTAGATGCAGGAGCAAATGTCAATATCGCAACGAAATTTGAAGGTCGTACACCATTGCATCTAGCTTGTTTAGCTAATAAAATACAGGCGGTGAAAATTATTTTACGTTGTGCCGCATGTAACATAGACGCCAAAGATTTCAATGGAGACACTGCTCTTCATCTAGCAGCTAGACATAGCAATACAAAACTCATGGAGCTGTTAATTCGAAGCGGTGCTAACACGAACATTCGTAATTTACAGAATGCAACGCCGCGCTTAGAACTTGAAAAACAAATGTCTAAAGATGTTGTACTTCGAATATTGAAATGTAATTCTTTAGACTTTCCAGATCACTATTTTTCAGGGATTGATTGATGATAAAGTTATAAAGAAGTCATCATCACTAATTGATTCTTTATATCAATATACTCTCTATATACTTTATTTTTATATTTACATGGTGTACATATTTTGAACATATAAATCGCATAAAAACCTGAGTAAATAAACATGTATACTTAACGAAAGCAGTAATATCTATTGAGCGTACATGTTTATTCTAAAGGCTACTATATTCTTTCCTATGTTTTATAGTGATGAGTGCGTCATGGCATAACATTAATTGAAAAATAATTATACCATATAAAATTTATTCACAGTGTAAACATTCCATCATCGCATTTTACATTTCGTTCATACTTTATCGTTCATAAAATATTGTGGTAATATGTGTATAGCTCCATAATATAATTACTTTAATTTGACAAGAACACCAACATTTGTATAAATCAGAGATGTCCAAACATGGCTTCTTGAGCCAAATGACTCTTTTGTACTATTTTTCTACTTCTAGAAAGAGTGAGTAATTATTTTCATCGATCGCTAATATTTATAGCCTAGTGTAAAACCATTTTGGGAAAAGTTCACGGAGGTGAAGACGCGTTAAAAATAAATGACTATTAAAGATTCATAAATTCCATTTAAAATGGCATGATATAACGCTAGAGCGTGTAAAATGATAAATAATTAACAACCATCAGAGAAGCCTTCTTTTCGGTAAAAGTTTAGACACCTCTGGTGTAGATAATGTACATCTTGCTGTAATCTGTTGTCTACAGAAACAGTTATACAGTCATAAATTGTAAATTGTATTTATGCAGGTGTTTGCTTAAGGATTTAATAATGATACTTCTTTCTTTAATACATATGCATTGTTTGCCTAACAGCAATATGTAAACCATATGATTTTTGGACAGTACAAAAAAGTTTCAATATGAAAAAAGGACAACTTATTTTTATATATCCTACCCAGTCATATCAAGTTACACACGCATATTAATTTATATTTATATGTGTATATAATAATAAAAATATACACAACATATTCTGTCAGAATTAACTATGAAATGTGATTTGGTTCATTTACCCTATATATCAAAGATCGCCATCAAGAAACCAACTACGATTGATCGATGTTACTTCTTTATAATCGTGTGCATTTTTTCTGCAGTATCAATAAAATCACAAAAATACGCATGATAGTAAACTATATGCACTTTATCATGATATAAAATTTTCTTGTTCCCAGCATTGTTAATATCACTAAGATTACGTCTTTTTAAAAATTGGCAAAATTTTTGTGATGTTTGATATTTTGTATTATGATCAGTCTCTTCATCTATGCAGATACTCGTAACCAATAAGAAAGTATCTAATTTGGTGGCAATATCCACGTGGATGGTTCGATTATTTTTTTTCTCTCTTGTTTTCTTCTGTGTCCACGGTACCTGTTTCGATTTGGACTCCAATCGACAGTCCCTTCTTGTATTCTATTTGTCGATATAGAAATTAATTGATCCGTTTCCATTTCACTCTCCTCTACTTCGTTAGAATTAATAAAATTATACTGAATGTGATAATAGCTTTTTAAAGTTGGTTCGGAACGGAATTTTTGCATTGCACACCAAACATGAGACAATAAACACGGAAATCTAGAAAGCCAATATTCCGTAAATTTCTCAGGAATTTCACCTAAGCTCTCTTGTGCAGCTGGCGTTAATTCCCTATAGTGATGTTTCTGAAAGAATTCACCACAAAATTGCGTTATATTTTTATTACTGATTTTCTTAAATTAAAATGTATCAAAAACCTTTTACCTTATTCCTTAATGCTCTCAACAAATCTCTTACGCTTTCACCCCGATAACTTCTATATTTCCGAAGATCGGTCGCGACTTCATGATCAATGTGCATTCTCCAATCTCCTCTTACTACTCGTTGATAACCACCTTCAAGAGCTATCAATGCTGGACTATCGGGTTGATCTTTTTCAACGCGATCGCTAACATCCTAAACACATATGTGACGAGATATATTGCAATTTTGTTATATACATGTGATTACTCTTATAACGACAATAATACCACGTACTTGAAAGAAACCAAGTACTTGGGTAGATTCCCAAAATAACGGATGATTATATATTGCCAAAGCTGGCGGTCGTTCGGATGGATCTTCCGAGATCATTGCTTTTATAAGACTTAATGCTAATTCTTTATCACTTTGTGATATACCTTGTAGTGCTGTTAAGTTGCTTTCACCACCTACAGTATATATAAAATATGTAATATAAGCATTAAATTATTTTATACGAGCACGTAAATTCGTTATACGTATAAAAAAGAAAAAAGAAAAAAATTACAAAGTATGTTGGCTTGTCTCCTTAAAGGATCACCAAATGGATGTTTGCCATCAGAAAGAACGTAATAGAAAACACAGCCAAGAGAAAAAATGTCAACAGCACATGTTGTTCTTTCTCCATTTAACATCTCTGGTGCTATCCAACCATCGGTCCCAGTTACACCTGAACGTCGCGAGAAGGACACACGGCCGAGCTGCAATTTTTTACAAAGACCAAAGTCTGATATCATTGCTCTGACTTCTCCTCGCGGTCCGGGGACTGACAGTAGAACATTGTGTGGTTTAATATCTCTGTGAACTATGGATGCATAGTAAGTGTAAGTAAACTGTTTTAAATATACTTTTGGCGCAAAATAAATATTTAATCGACGGTTACCTATATCTAAAAAATGTAAATGTTCGAGTCCTGACGTAGCCTGCCGTAATATATTTTTCACGGATATCTTTCCTCTGTTGTATCGTCCTGCTACATAATCGTGTAAAGTTGCCTCTGCTAATTCCAGAGCAATATATCTAAACATTCTATCATGTTCCGTGCAGAAGTATCGTACAACATTGGGATGTTCATCCGATTCTCTAAGTAGTGCTACTTCGCGATCAGCGAATGTAAAACAATCTGGTAACAATCGCTTAACGGCTACAGAACGGCCATCGAATTCACCTCTGTTACATTTACAATGATCACAATTAGTAAGAATTCTCGTAAAGAAGTAAAGTAAGGATAAGAAATATAGATGTATGCTTACTTATATACAAATGTACCCTCGCATCCTTTGCCTAGTACTTCGTTAGTATTAAAAATAATTTTTCCTACCCTTACCGAACCTTCTCCCATATCTTCAGGGATAATATCATTACTACGTTTACCGCTACTACTTGTACGGCTATTTTCACGTGAACCCTGGTTAAAATGTTTATATTTAAATCAATATACTAGGTGAAATCTGTTATTTTATAACAAGTAAAAGTTTGACTATAACATTGATTTTTCCAAAAGTAGTTACAATGTTATACATACTTGTGACATCTGTTGAAATTCTTTAAACTGTGCATTAAAGTACCAAAACATCGTGACTATACATCCAACAAGTATAATAAGTGCTACTTTCAATCCTTTGTTTTCTTGTTGATTAAGCCACTTTTTGCTAGCCTTATAGCTTTCGGCTAAGATCCTACGCCAATTTTGTTCATGTTGCATCGTGTTACCGGTCATTGGTGCGTTATCAGGTAACGCAGCTGGTAAATCTTTGGTTGTTGAATTTTTAGATGATGTTTCTACTTCGACTACAGCGTCGGATCGCCCGGTAATTTGAAGTGGCTGCTGCTTAAATTTATATTCTGCTGGTACTTTGTAATGACCTGCCGTATAAGTTAAATAAGAAAGATTATAATTAATTATATTATTTAACGAAGTAGGACTTCATATATTACCTAATGTAACGATACTCTTTTCTCTTGTAATGCTTTGATACCCATTATGAGCCATATTTATATCTCCAATAACTACATGATCACCAGGTAAAGGAACTCTGTTATCATTTTTATGAATCTGAGCAATCGTTAATGGCCCTTCCAGCAACAAATAATCTGTTTTACTTGATATAGTTGCAGTTGTTGAATCGACCAGAGATGGTAGCGCGTAAAGCCCATGTCTATGTTGCCCAATATATAATGTGGGACTAAAAAATATAATCAAATTTAATATATAAACTTGCATTTGTTATTGCCAAAAATTTAAGAAAAGATTACTTACAACAATTGAATATCAGTTGGTTTAGTTATAAAATGTTCTAATAAATTATCTAATGTACCATCTGCAACACTAGTAAATGGTAGAGTCAATAGGCCATCTTTAGTGACAGTATAGGTTGCTATAACTGGACTTCCTAAATCTAACTGCCACAAAATCGTTGCCAGTCTTCTATCCAGGGTTACGACTCTACCTGTTGAACTTGTTGCGAAATGTACAATATCTGTAGAATATGTATATACATTATTATTATTACTAGGGTCCTGGTATTAAGTTATTATTATTATTGTTGTTGTTGTTATTAATAACCATAATTGTCATTTCCATCGCTTTCCATCTTGGCTGCAGAGTAATCATAAAATGTCACATTCCATTTTCTATCTTTTCGTTTACTATCCACCATTATAATATTATATTCTGTGCGTCCAATAAAAATAGCATCTTGCATCTCTACAGGGCATGTATTTCCTGCTTTGTCAAAACCCAGAACTTGTTCTCTTCTACCTGTTCTAGGATCAACTGTGAACCATGTATCAATTTTTCTACCGGTATATAATATACCATCGCTACTACGACATGGACTATTGGCTACCAATTGTGGTATAGTGAATGGCAGCTTTTTAAGAGCATCCGAACCAGCACCAAATAAATATAAGGATCCATCTTTTGGATCTGGTAAAAACATAGGCCTATAAGTAAAATTTCTAGTCAATATTCATATGTAAGATTTCAAGTCAGTCATATGCAAAAATATACTTTATACTGTATAAAACAATTCGTTATCTAAAAGAATGCTAACGTACATTGTTGTTTCAGAGAAATCATTAGGTACTTTGACGATTGGTTCTGTAACACAAATAAAGAAAAGGATAATACCAATGGAACTATAACTAAGCTACCAGATTTTATATAGTATCAGTATTATTTAATACCGTCATCTTGCCTCCATCGTATTTCACCAGATCTTTGACCCACTCCTACTAATGATCCACCAAGAGTGGAAAAAATAACAAGAGGATCATCTTGTTCACAGGCGAGCCCTGTGTTATGATTCTGTATAGAAAAGTTATATTATTACAAAATAATCTTCCTTCTTTACGATTAAGAAAAAGTTCTAAATAATAATAAAAAACTCATAATCATAATAATATAAACTTGTGAAGTAAACTTAAGCTTTATGATATCGTTAGTATAGTTCTGACAAAATAAGAGCTACAGTATACGGAATACGTACAAAGTGTGTACATAAATTTAAACTGAATAAATCATAAAAGATTCATAAGATATTGTTGAAAAATGAACAACTGGTTTGCATATGTATCATAAATGTTCCCATGTTTGTTTACATTTATATACATACACACCTCTTGCACCTGTTGAGCCGTAACATTAGGGAAAATAATTGCGGCAATAAAACATAAGAGTATGGTGACACGTCCACGCGCCATGTCAAAATTGGCCCTTTAATTTTTGCGTAGAACCTAGGTTATGTCCGGTTCCTTTAATAATGTATATTTTACAAAATATCGTGAACACCTCCATACAATGGCGATAAAAGGGGAGACACATTGATCGTCCATCAAAAAATCTGTTAAATGTCGAAACTTTCGGATGTACACTCACAAAACTTTGGTGTTCTTTTTTTTAAATCACTGACACGACGACAAAAAATATTGCATCATTTCCCTTGACCTCGAACAATATTTCTTACTTCTTCACATCGTTTTATCGTTCCATATAAACGTCACAGTATAATAACTTTTCACGAAGATGATAAGTATATGCATTTTTACAGTGTACGTAGCGCTTTGTTGCCACAATAATCCACCCCTTTTACAAGCACTAGCAACAAGTAGCACTAGGATGAAAGCGCGCATTCACGTATTGACATTTGAAATTCGATGTCGAGACAATATAAGATAAAAAATAACGAGCAACGTGTTCGTAGCTACTTTTGTCTTTATATGACATTATAAGTTAATACTATTTAGTGACAATTAATTTTATAGAGAGAGATAATCGATTATTTAATTTCAATGTAACAAGGTTATCAATAATCCGGAACAATGTGCTTATAGTGCATTTTTACACTAGCGATGGCGTTTGCATATATAAGGTGGTAGAGAAACCAAGCATGTTGTCATAAAAACAATCGAATGTTTAGATTGAAGACACCCGGTATAAATAGAACCGCGAAAATGTACGAACTACTACTGGCCATGCGTAGTACTCGCCGTAGTCAAGACGCACGCATGCATAGTTTAAACGAAAAGGTGCGAAAATGTTACTTTTTGATATAACTTCGTAATTGTATATAATAATTATGGTTATTAAGCATTTCTACCTTGGTTTACATAATGATTTTTCATATCTTTGTCTCGTGTGGGTACATACGTGTATATGTATCAATATATTGTAATATATTTTTAAATATCTATTGATACTTGGTTAATATCATTACAATTTTTAATTTGGGTACAAACAATATAATTACGTGTGTTAGACAATAAGTGTATGTCATTTCATTTTGAAGATTACTATGTTCCAAGAGTATCTCGTGTTTAAAATTTGTGTTACCCTTGCGAGGTTAGAATTCGAATAACAAAGTATTTATTAACTTCAATGAAGTTTACAGTTAAATAACCTATAAAACATTAATTATATTGGTATGAGTAAATATAACAATCTTTAAGTCAATAAAGCTGTTCTTTTATTATAATTACATTTATAAATACATGATTATAAATTAAAGATAACCTTATTTAGAATAACAATGTTTACGAATATTATATTACAGAGTATATCCCTCAGTACTGTAAGAAGATTATTAAGAAACTAAACGAAAATGAAGAATATAGGAGGTACAGTAGCAACCAATTTCCGAAAAACGTTTAACGTAGTTCAAAAAGATGTTCTACGATGGTTTCCTGGACACATGGGTAAAGGTTTAAGGCAAATGGAACAACGTTTGAAAAATGTTGATTGTGTAGTAGAAGTACACGATGCTAGGGTACCAATTTCAGGGCGTCAAGCTGACTATCGTCATACTTTAACTGGTTTAAAGCCACATATTTTTGTATTAAATAAAATAGATTTAGCTGACTTGAAATATAAGCAGCGAATTATCTCTAACTTACAAAATGAAGGATTATCTCACATCATTTTTACCAATTTCAAAGATCAACAGTGTCAGGGTATGAAAAAAATATTACCTTTGGCCCAAAAGTTAATAACAGAATCTGATAGATACAATAGAAGTAACGAAGAATCCTTTGCAATGATGATTATTGGTGTACCTAATGTAGGAAAATCTTCATTAATCAATCGATTAAGAACTACATACTTAAAAAAGCCTAAGGCAACAAAAGAAGGTCCTATTCCTGGAGTAACACGATCTGTACTAACTCATATAAAAATATCAGAAAATCCTAACTTTTATTTGTTAGATACTCCAGGTATTTTAGAACCTAAGGTAAAAGATGTTTATACTGGTCTAAAATTAGCTTTAATTGGGTGCCTGCAAGATCACTTGGTAGGACATATAACGGTTGCTGATTTTCTTCTTTTCTGGTTGAATAAACATGAAAAATATAAATATGTTGAAAAATTAGGTTTACCTGAACCAAAGGACGATATTACTTATGTTCTTACTTTCATTGCTGCGAAACTAAAAATAACTCAAAAATTACGTAACTACGATGGTCAATATATTGTTAAACCAAACTTAACATTAGCTGCCTCACATTTTATTGACTTATTTAGATGTGGAGAGTTAGGTCGTATTTGTTTAGATGAGGACAAACTAGAGTTAACACATACATCTAATGTATAATACTGAAAATTAGACAATTAGACAAAATCAATTAAAAGTGATGTAAGAGTTAGAAAATAATCCTTATTATCTTACCAAAAAATGTATTATAGTTTTCAATTTAAAATATGTGTTTGTAATTATGGTAGCATATATTAAGATGTACATAAATAATATATATTTATTAGTTTTTTTTATTATGTCCGTTTTCACGTGTAACAAATACGTAACGTAATTATTTTTTACAAGTATGCATCATATATACGTGACAGCGATAATGATTATTTTGTATAATAAAGAAATAATATAAAATTATATAACCGTTTTAAAATTATATAATGTAAAATAAATAACGATAGCGAACGTGTCAATATTAAAAAAATTAAATCCAATAACTATGTTATAATAGTGATATCGATCTATACTACTTTTTTCGTCGCAAAATGTATAATGAATAAAAAGATCGATCTAATATAAACTAATAATACAAAAATAACAATATTTTCTTCATTACGATGTATTTTATCAAATATTTTATACGTCATAATTGTCGAACTTACAACATTGTTGCGTTAATTATTTGCGATGTAAAATACAATCTAAAGAATGGAAAGTAGTATAGGTATCGTACTTTCCCCACCATTTATTTTGAAAGTACTGTTACTTTCTCCTTTCGTAGTGGGGCAAAACGTACCTAGACTTTTACGAGGAAATACCTGGAAAAGAGCGGTATAAAATTCTGAAGCCTTTAGTAGTTAATCAATTTTTTGCCGAAAGCACCTGTAGCTTTTTAGCCGCGATATAAGAGATAATGTAACAATTCGACTATCGTTTTATAGCTTCACGCTTTAGAGCGTGTAAATACAAAAATATTAACAAAATAATTTCTTACAGCGAAAATGTTCGCGAGAGTGACGTTCTATCCAACGCTACTTTATAATGTTTTTATGGAAAAGATAACATCAAGAAATTGGTACGATAGAATTGACGAAACCGTAATTTTGGGTGCATTGCCTTTTCGAACTATGACAAAGCAGGTATTTCTTCTTATTTCGTCGCTATTTAATATTTATTGGGACAGATTTATCACCTGTTATTTATATATCACGTTTCAGTTAGTTGAAAAAGAAAACGTGAAGGCGGTAGTTTCAATGAATGAGGATTATGAGCTGTCTCTATTATCCAATACAGAAAAGGTGCAAACAATTGAATGAATTTTTAGTAAATTGTGTGAGATATATTTTTTTAAATAATGATTATTCATTTTTAAATTTAATATTTTTCCAACATTTATTATATAATTTCTGATTACAATAGCATTTTAACAAAAGGATTTATTTTTTGTATTGGTATTAGGACTGGAAGAAATACAATGTACAATTCTTACAATTATCAACAACGGATATTTTTGAAGCACCATGTCAAAAGAAATTACAAATGGGTGTAGATTTTATAAATAGATTTTCTGGTAAAAGTAATAGAGTAAGAAATAATTATGATAACGAGACACAAGAGTCAGGGTCAGTTTATGTTCACTGCAAAGCAGGTAGAACACGCAGTGCCACACTTGTTGGATGTTATTTAATAACGGTTAGATGATATATATATTATCTGAAGAATTAATATTTACCAAAACATAAACTACTTTTTAACAAAAAACATTCATTCTCAGAAATATGGTTGGACTCCAGAAGAAGCGGTGGATTATATGAAAAGCAAGAGGCACCACATATTACTTCACACAGCTCAATGGCATGCATTAAGGCTTTTTTATGAGACAAATATACAAAAGCATAAATAATGAATTACACTAAAATGCAAATGTATGTATGTAAAAAGATAATAATAACAAATAGCTCAATAATAATAATAAAAAATAAATTATAAAATGTTATAATTACAGGAAGTAATATGTCATCTAATATATAATAATATATTTAAATATTTATATGACATCTATACAAGTTTTTATAAAAGTATAACTTATTTAATTCTTAACATATTTTTTTCTTTGAGCTTCTCTTGAATGTCCATATGGATCTTTATCCTCTCTTGCTAATTTTCCTGTATATTACTCTTATCTACTAATGTGGATGCATATTGTGTAGCCTTTGTCACTGCTATTTCTATTAAATTGTTTGCATGTTCTTCAGGTATATTTTTAAATTTTGTGTTGACTATTGTCAAAGAATTGGTATCCTTATTTGCATAAACTTGTTCGTTAAATTCTTGAAAGGCCACTTTCATCCATATTTCAGCATTGAATTTATTAGACAAAAATTCCTAAACAAATACATGGATTAAACATACTAATGATAATAACTGATAATCAATGTGCAAAAGCTTTTTAGAATATAAAAGTATTTGTTGTTTTACCTGTGGTACATTGCAAGTAACTCGTACAGTTTTATCATCATATGACATCAGAAGCATCGGTACATTTGGAAAAAGATACACTATATCTTGTAGGGAGAGATATTTTGGCGTAGATTGCAAGTGATGAACAATAAAAGAATTTGTATATTTCATGGAATTCCTTACTTCTCTTATGATAGAAGCTCTTCAAATAGACAAACAGAACTATTGTACTAAATGAAACACAATTCATATATTAAAAAGCTTGACATTTACCTTTCAGTAGCTTTTTCTTGTTTTGTGATTACTTTCATCAAGTTTCTGAACCTCATATCACATTCCTGTTTAATAAGGTAAGGCAATGGCACATCTGCAGTTTGTCTATCTTGATATAGTTTCTTTTGTATTTCTTTAGCTTGTAGATCTAATTCATCGTTTGTTAAAGTTCCAGCACGGACACAATTTTCTAGGTCTACAATCTGCTCCAATAAATTTTTACCGGTTGATTCTGCTGCTTTAGCTAGTGGTCCGGTAATTGCATAAATCGTACGATTCAATATACCTTTAGAAAAATAGTCCAGAACACAAAAATGTTCTAGGAATCCTGTACTTTTCACATGTGTGCCGCAACATAATTCTCTACAAATTAGTATTCTCTATTAATATATGAACATGAAACAAATGATTTGAAGTTTCATTGAAGTTATAGCGTATAGTATAACTCACTTTGATTTTAATTCATTGGTATCAATCTCAATCATCCTAATACCTGTATCTGGGTATATTTCACCTGGAACCGTTGTAACATTATTTTCTGCTAATAACTGCAATAAATTCAAAGTTTTAACTTTCACTGTCACATTGGCTTGTATGACGTTATTAACGAGTCTTTCTATTGTTGCTATATCTTCTAATGTAACTAGATCTTTAAACGAAGAAAACTGGAACTTTAAATTGTTTTTAACAATCACAGAATTTCGCTGATAAACAGCGGGAAATATAATTTTTAAAGCTGCATTTAGTAAATGTGTTGCTGTATGATGCCTCATGTGACTTGTTCGAACATCTGGATCTATAGAAACGATACAATCATTCCAATCTTCCAATTCTGGATGTGCATTCCTATTGTAAGACAGACAAATATAGAAAAAATATATACACATGATAATAATTGTTCCATTTCTCTTAATTAAAAAAAAGAAAAAATACATACTGTAGATTACTTTTTGTGAATTTACCGGAGTGAACAATGTAGCTGCCTATTTTTCTAACATTAGTTATTTGGAATATCATATCTTTTAGATAAATGGAACCTTTGTCTGTTGCCTGGCCACCTTCCCATGCATAACAATTTGTTTTGCTTAGAATGATGTCAATTTCACTTTTCTCATCTAATAGCATATCCGCATTTTTCTGATTATCAATATTTGTCAGAATTGCTTTTAATTCTTCTTCCAATACAATATTACCTGAAATATGTTTATAACTATACATATGTTCCCAATTAATTTAAATAATAATTTAAATTATACGTGTGTATATTTATCTCTATGTACCATTTACAATCAATCCTACAATTTTACTTTTAAGCTTTGGAAATTCATAAATTCCATTGTTAGATTCATAAATATATTTAAATGAATCATCTGTTTGTGGCACATGATTTTCTGTAAATAATTTTAATGATTTTTCAATAATATTGTAATTTTTTAATATTCCAATTTTAGACTTCTGTCTTGCATTATTCATTTCTTTTTCAAAATCATCTCTGCTAACTTGGAGAGATTCAACTGCGGCTAATTCTGTTATCGTATCTATACTTAATCCATGACTATCATATAATTTAAATGCCACAGATCCTGGTACGATACCAGATGAATATATGGTACTACAACAAGAATAATAAATTAAATGAAAGTTATATTGCTTTATATTTATAAATAATTCTTACCTGTCTTGTCTAAGTATAGATTGAAACTCGTTATATCCACTTATTAATCCTGGTGTTATTAACTGAGTAATAGGAGCTAACTCAGGTCTAATTGAAACAATTTTTTTCCATCCTTTACCGCATGTTTCTTGCACATTTTTATATAAATCTTCTTCAAATTTTATTATATTACGAACCTAAGGTATTTATATTATTTATATATATATATACTAGTGCAATATTTATACTATGTCTATAATCTGAATTATGAAATTACCTTTTTAATATTATCTTGTAGTTCTGGATAAGCATCTCCAAGAATATCTACAACAGTATATGAAAGTTCAGAAAGTAAACCTTTCTTTTTAAATACATTCTCACCGACATCTATTCCTTTTCTTAATGTCCTTCTCAATTTTTGGCTAAATATGTAAATTGAAAAAGTAAAATCAATACTGATCCAAGTTAAAGTACATGCAAGAAATCATAAATTGGTATGTCGTACTTTTTCTCTGGTATTATACCATCGGACAATGCAACAGTGATCATTCGTGCATGATCAGCCAATATTCTATATCCATAATCAATACCACTTGTATCATAATTTCCAAAGGCACCTTTGTATTCAGGAGCATGCGTGCTACGTCTTATTGCTTTAAATAATGGTTGAAAAAGATCTGTATCATAATTTGATCTCTTTCCTTGCAATAAAGCAACTAATCTTTCTAAACCCATCCCTGTATCTACATGGCATTTTGGTAGCGGTTGAATAACATGACTATTTGCGAGTCTAAAGAATTACAAAAAAAAGAATATAGTAAGAATTAGCCTTCGGAATATAAAATATAAAATATTTACCTTTCATACTGAATAAATACTATATTCCATAATTCAATGACATCTGGATAACCTGCATTTACTCTTGCACTTTGATCTTGCGATCGTTTTAAAATATCTACATGTATTTCTGTACAAGGCCCGCAGGGACCCGATAGTCCCATTTCCCAAAAATTATCTGGCATTCCAAATGGTAATATTCTATTTTCTGGAATACCAAGACTGAGCCAGATATCTCTGCATTCTGTATCTGGTTTTAATCCTAATTTTTCACAACCACCAAAGTATGTGACGTACAAGAACTCTTTTTTAATATTATACGGGCCTGTCAATAGATCTAACGCATAGCGACAACTTTCCTCCTATAAAGGATTAATAAAATAATACAACAAAATTAAATATTTATTCACAGAACTTAGTGCAATTGTTTAATTACTTAAAAATATTCCGATCTACCTTAAAGTAATCTCCAAAAGACCAATTTCCTAACATTTCAAAAAATGTGTGATGGTAAGTATCATTGCCAACGATATTTAAGTCACTGTGTTTCCCTCCGACTCTAATACATTTTTGTGAATTCACGACCCTTGGATAAGGTGAATCATAATTACCCAAGAAAATTCCTTTAAACTATATTTAATATTAATGTACCGATTAAACAATTAAAATAACTATTATGTAAAGAAAAGGTCATACTTGATTCATGCCAGCATTAACAAATGCTGTAGTATGATCGTTAAGCAGAGAAACAGGGCTCGAACGAATAATATCGTGCTGTAATTGTTTGGTAAAATAATCCACAAATTCTTGACGAATTGCATTAGCACTTTTGTGTACAGATTTCGTACAATATAATCGTAACATTTTACGTAGAGTCATTTTATGTATGTTATAAGAAAATAATTGTGGAGACATGATAAATGTATTGACTAACAAATAAACATTATAAATAGATAATTGTTAGAATATGAGATATCATATAAACAATTATTCATAATAAACTACCGGCTTAGGCTCATGGCATAAACGTACAAACATGTGATTATATTAACTTGTTGGATGGGGGGAGTAAAGGAACTAGTCACGTGATACCATCGCAAGCGCCAACTTCCAACAACTAACAAACTACCGCGGTATAATTTAAATTTTAAATGATTTATCATTGTTCCTTTATAATAGAAGAAATCTACCAATTAATATTAAGAAGGCTGATAGTCCATTCGATACGATTAACATGTTTCCTGGCAACATTAAATTGTTAGTAGTTATCAAAGTGTCAAACATTCCGAAAACTTCTGCGATACGTGTGACAGCATCATCCAATAACTAGATCGTTAATTCTTTACACGATATCTCGAATATATCAAGTTTTCGTTTAAAAATAAAATGTCCAACGAAAATATTCATAAACCCGAAGACGATAGTTTCGAAGATATTTGTAAACTTTTGAGTAACACTGAAACATCAACGATACCGTCGGTCTTGCATGAAAGCGATCAACGACACTCGATCGGTAAAGTTACAACGGAAAGAAGATTGAAATTTAAATCCGGAAAAGTAATTTGCGAGCCACCGAAAGTAAGTTAATTTTAGAAAATGCAAATAATTCGTATACTTCTTGGATTAGAAATTTATTTTATGGCCCGCTCGATGAATGCATTGCTTTGATTCATATTCGTGTCCTACAGTACATGGGAGAAGCGTACTCACAAGTAGAGGCTTATCTGGAAGAGAAAAAAATTTCAAAGCTCTTCAACTTCCTAATTGGCCATCTGCTTGTAGAAGAACCACCTGATCCAATTCGGTACCTCGAACAACTTCTTAAGGAATGCATGCTGTACAGATCCGGCGTGAGAGAACCTCCACTGCTATTTAAAACAAGGTACGTTTATATTCGTCTTTTTTTCCACATCGGCATTAATTTCGATCTTCGCTCGTAGGCACATTCGAAGTATGTTCCGATCGCTGGGGCCAGACGATTGCGACACAATTTCTCTGGATAAATACAAGATCGGCATGATAACGTTAGGCATTTGCCCCTGCAATTTAAACTCTTTCGAATGTATGCCAGAACGCGTTGACCGGCACACTTTCGAGAGAGAAGCGTA
Source organism: Odynerus spinipes (assembly GCA_032403825.1). Classification (NCBI taxonomy): domain Eukaryota; kingdom Metazoa; phylum Arthropoda; class Insecta; order Hymenoptera; family Vespidae; genus Odynerus; species Odynerus spinipes. Next base: position 2,302,058 of record JAIFRP010000022.1, read on the forward strand.
AGTACAATAGCTTCGTAAGACATCGCAAATAATTTCTTATTTTTCCAACCATAATTTTTGTCTACATTTAGAAGACAATATTTGGACGAAGCTCTTGACGATATGATCGGTAAGAAAAAAAACGGTGCGCCATAAAAGCTCGCCTATTCTTTTTCCAAACGAAAATTCCCAAAGTTTCATTCGCAAGATCGAAAACCGCCAAATTCGACATACATATTTAAATCGGCCCGGATTAGTGACGAAGTTCTCCACCGGATGGCGCTTGCGTCGCGCGCAAGGCCCAACCCCCATCGCGCGACCACCTTGCACGTCAGTTAGATTTCTACGTGTAGCGCGCGAGCGATGCCATTGTGTCGAGCAGCTCCGTCGAGTTTGCGTTGCGTCGAATAAGCTCGCGTCGTATTCGCGCGTAAGAAATTACGATATATAACAACGAAGGGAACGAAGGCATTTACTTAAAATAACGCGTATCGTCCGAGGAAACGGAACGGTTCTCGCAGTCGACGCGATAATTTCGATAATTTCAAATAACGCAGCGTACCTACGAAGCAATAACACGCATCCTCGTGATATATATCGTGTGTCGTGCGCGAACACACGTGCGTTATTCCGAGTACGATGAGCATACATACACAATGCGATGATCGCCGATAATACGCAACGAAATTATAAAGAAACTCTTTCGCGCGTCAACGGACACGGAACGCTCGCTCGGAAAGGAAAGAAGCCAACGAGTCTCGAGGGAGCGCCCGATCCAACGGTACAACCTGTTAGTCGTTCCTAGATTCGACTTCTAAAATCAACATTGGGAATGAACCGCCTACCTTACTGAGGATTCGAAGAAAAGGGCACTTCGAAGGGACGATTTTTAAAAACGAGAAAGAAAGACAGAGAGAGAGAGAGAGAGAGAGAGATAGAGATAGAGATCAGGGAGAAATTTTGGAAAAAGATGCAAATGTCGTTGTCGAGGGACTCAAAAGGACAGCCCTAACGAGTATCGCCAACAGCGACGAAGATAGAGAGCTATCGAGAAGGGGGAAAGAGAGAAAGAAGAAAGAGAGGGTCCATTGGAGAAAGATGAAACTAGTCGGTCCTTCCCGTTTTGCGGCGTTGACACTGTCCTTCATCCTCCTCGTAGGCGGGATACCTTTAGTACCGTCGCAGGAGCACGCCGCCCTTCTGCCTGCCGACGAGTGCGATTGGATCGGAAGGTTAGTGCTGTCTCTCTTCGACCTTCCTCTCCCTTCACCGTTCCCTCGTCACCCTTCGTTCCCTTTCGTCCCCTTTCGTCTCTCCCGGTACCCTCCGGCACCCTTCGTCCTTATTCGTCTCTCTTCGTCTTATTTCGCCTTCTTCTCTTCGCTTCTTTCCGCGCTGCCGATTTTCGATCTCCTTTCGCGCGATCGTCTCGTCTCGCTCCTACTCGTCCTCCCGCTCGTTCGTTTTATCTCTCTCTCTCTCTCTCTCTCTCTCTCTCTTTCTCTCTCTATCCTCCTGCGATCCCGTTGCCTAGCACGCTCTGCTTCGTGTCGTAAACTACCTTATTTGGTGGCTTTCGGATATATCTCCGCATCTTACGCGTCCCGTAGATCCACTTTTATTATCCGTCGTTTTTCGGACAAGATCGTAAAACACATCGAGTCTCTCCCCTACGGGGAATGCTAGATTCTTTTTTTGGAAATATCTCATCCAAATAGGTAGTCGCGAGCTATTTTCGGACTGTTTTTTATACGCGAACGCGTTCGAGGCATCTTGCGTGGTTGATCTGGCTTTTATATGTTTATGCGTTTATGTGACACGCATTTTATGTGATTTTTTTATTATTTTGAACCGTTACTCTCTTAAGGATACAAAATATAAATATTGTAAATGTTTGTCAATTGGATACGCGAATCTTTTCTATGGTTAGAATTATAAATGAAATTTTGGAGATACGTCGATACGTCGATCGATCCTATGTAAAATATATTTTTACGATTTACTCTGTTTAATCTTTAGATGTTACGTCATTGCGTGCCCGCTTATTGAAATGTTACGAACGAGACCGTAATTCAGTGTTGACCGCAATAATCGGAAAAGAAGTTGCAGAGGAGAGAAAAATACGATGCGAATAAGAAAGAAAAACGTTCTTTATAATCATTACGATTAGTTTGCTCCAATTCCATCTACGATCTGGATCATAGCGATTCGCTCTTGCTTCAATTCGATTATCAAACCGAAGATCGTTCCATTAATAGGCAGAAAAGATAGCAACGTTTTTAAAAGATTCTTTCGACGAAGGAGTAGCCTTTATCCATATTTAAAAAACTGGTTCCATTCTCGAGGGCCTGTTTCGTTTTTACTCTCACGAAGATACGTATGTTGTTCTTGCCGAGTCGAGTCTCGATATAAGTTTGGACCTTGTACGTACTCCACCCACTATTTTACATATTCCTTTTCTTACCAATACAAATACGAACCTATCCCTCTCATTAATTCAATTGTATGGACAGCATTTTTATTTCACACGAATTATTTNNNNTTTTTTTTTTTTTTTTTTTTTTTTTTTTTAACGGAGAACAAGAGTCAGGAACGCGTTCTATTTAGTCGAGTTAATTCCTATTTAATTTTATTGGATCGAGTAAAAAGTAATTTCGTATTTTGGGGTCAAATTAAAACACGGAATTTTCGTATTAATAAAGAATTTTATTCAACAATGTATGCGCCATTTTGTCCGATAACTTTTCGCCATCTTTCAGGCAATTTCAAAATACTACCTGTATTCTAATACTTCCTCTTAACGATATTTACGCGCGAAATTCGCAATTACTTTTTATTCGATCCAATATTTTATTATAGCGAGAAATTGTTTGATATAAATGAAAACTTGTAAAGAAACTATATTTTATTTCTTATCGAAAGTTCACGGACCTTTCTAAAAGCAATACGAATGCAAAAAGATATTAAATCTTTCTAGGTTCCGTTATAATAATAGAAGAAAAAAGATGGTCGACCGAGAAAAAAGAGAAAGAAGAAGATGATCGCGAGATTGGCGCGTCCGTTAATACGTTCGCGCATTAGCGCGTTTATTCGCAGCGTACTCGACGTCGATGATATCGCAATTTATTCTCGCAAAGGCGCGTTACCCTCAATGAGACGCGCTCGATGAATTTTCGCGATTTTTCACGATTTCCCATACGCGAATCCGTAATTACCACTCGTCGCGCGCATTATTTCGTTTTAAGGGGTACGAGAAAGTCGCGTGGGTACGTACATGGAACTTTTCCACGTTTTATAAGAGAAATACACGAGCTCGTATATATCCGACGTTTTCACCGATCATTGTTCTGGTTTCTTCCTCTTTTCTTTTTCTTGAGAAAAATCGAGGAAAGAATCAATGAACGAGATCGGAGTTACTTATTACGGTGCTCTGTACCACTTCTCGTATCTATATCTTTTTCAAGCGCGTCAGTTTATTTATAATGTAAGAAATATTAACTATTTCATTTTTTAACAGTTAACACGTTCAATGTTAACGCACTCAATTTTGTAGATTGCGTTTGAAATGTTTACAAATTTGATTCCTTGATATTTAAGAGAATGTAGTTATCGAATATAAAAATAGTAAGGTTTTGACAATGAATAGTAAAATTTGATAATGAATTTCTTCGTATTTTCTGCAAAATTGGCTCGGCACTCAATGTGTTAATAGTATTTGTTTAGTTCGGTCAATGAACGTAAAACGGTTTTGTAAATTTCATTTTTTATTTTCAATCAAATCAAAATGATACATAAAGTATACAATTCTTATTAACGTGTTAACATTCCTTATTTCCACTCCATTAAATGGATCGTCCACTCTATAAAGATTACGAAGTCATAATATCGAAGGTTGCCCTGCCAAGTATTCGTCGTTGTTGCCGCCGTCGTCGTCGTCGTCGTCGTCGTCGTCGTCGTCGTTCGCAGCGTGGCTAAGCGCGAAAGTATGCATCGAATCGAATGAAATTCATGAGGACGGCGCGGCTGCTGCTCGGACGGACTGGAGTGCGAAGGACTACCAGCTTCTCGGTGCCACATACATACATACGAATATTCGCGTTTATTCTTTGTGCATCGTACTTGTCATATATACATATACACGTATACGGTATATCCGGTTTAATTATATACTGGCAATTATTTTTTACTCCGTTCGAAATGTAAAATTATTTGTGACGTATGCCGATGTCACTGTCGCTTTATATTTTAACACGAGTATAATGATTTATAGTACTCTTCAAATATTTATTTATATTAGGGGATTTCCCCTAATACGTATTCGTAGAGATTCATAGAAATTTGGATGTGTAGACTTAATTACCTAATATAAACGTACAATTATAATTTAATAAATACAATTATAATTTACAAATGTACATTTATATTAGGTAATTAGTACCTATTATAAATTCGTCGAAATTTGTAGATCGCGCAATATCGAAAGTATTTTGTATAACCAAATATTAAGTATAAATGCAACTTATAATCTTACAAAAAAAAAAATTCAGGTAAAATTAATAGTAAATATCTCTTCAGTAGTTCAAAAAACAATAGAAAACGTATATACTTGAACCGGATATGCAATATACGCACATCTTGACGTATTTTTTGGAGACAGCCAGAAAAGCAGCAAGTATCCGGCTGCTGCACGCGCCATTTCCATTACCCGCCCGCGACTTCGTGTCCCGTGACGGACCATGACGTCACTGAATATCCGCGTTCTTCGATACACATACTACACGTATCGTCCATACGTCGATGCGTATACACACATACCTACGTATTTGACGCATCGAGTCGCGACGTTGCCTCCGCACATTTTGGTATATTTTTTTCGTTAAACGCGTGTACGTGGACATTCTAGTCATACGGGTAGTATCCGATGCTAACGACCGAGGCGTTTACATGAAACATTGTAAGACTGAAACTCGAGACGCCGCCGAATTCACGCTCGAAAGAGTTTTACGGTAATCCAAGACACTTTGTCATGGGCAGACACTCTCTTTTCTAAAACTCGTCGTGATTGCTTTTACGTACGGTGAAGAAGACGAACAAGAAGAAGAAGAAGAAGAACAAGAACAAGAAGATGAGAAGGAGTAGGTGGAGGAGAAGTGGTTCAGTGGACACGCATACGCGCGCACGCATACGCACACACGCTCGGGTGGTAGCCCCATCTGAAAAGAAGCTTTCCGAGAAGAGAGAAAGAGGAAGAGCCAGAGCAAGGAGATTTATTTGATCGTTCCTCGAGATCGTTATCCGCGCGCCCACGTGCCTTTTATACCGGGAACGGACGCGAACATTACTTAGGATACACGCGTCGACGACACGAGCTTGTCGCGTCTCTCTCTCTCTCTCTCTCTCTTTCTCTCTCTATCTCTATCTCTATCTCTGTCTTTATCTTTCTCTCTTCTTACGGGATACATCTGCATTGTCTACCGCGTTACGCGAGTATCCAAATTCCGTACGT
>JAIFRP010000022.1:2313146-2333758 GCA_032403825.1 Odynerus spinipes
TTTCCGTGACGTAATGATACGGAGGGAGACCGAGCGGCGGACGTATGGAGAGGGTAACTCGGGTACCCCCACAACACGCCATTTCTGCTCTTCATTGTACAACTAGTAAAAATTTATGGAATATATTACTTTTTGTGTGTAAATTAGAGTGTTCTTATAGAAATTTCGTCCACTGTATACATAATACACGTAGACGAGCTATCCTTGTTGATTCTTCAATGATTTTTTTATTTTTTTTATTTGTATAACAGAAATTTTTGAGAATTGTTATGTTTATTTCTCCACCTTGAAACTTAAACATGGCATCTGCTTCTAGCTACCGAGCGATAGAAAATATTTGTTAATCTTATCGATCAATGTGGCAATGAAAAGTTAAGTGAAATATTATTTTAGTAAAAAAATATATATTTAGTATATACGCGGTTAATTTCACGATATAGTATCAATTACTTTTACGAAATCATACTTCATTGGTTTTCGCTGTACTTTATTAAAAATTGTACATCTTTTGCACCAGTCGACTGAACTTTCAAGGTGGAGCGGCTACAGATCAGTGTTTATGTTTTTTTATTGTATATAATTCAAAGGGTTTCTCTCTATGACTATAACAGTACTAATCCCTTTTATAATTGCACGGTAATAAAATATAGACATCGAATTTAAAAATCTATGCAAAAATGTACACCTTGTGAATATATTTGCGCCTATTACACGCAACCAGTGATACTTTACGTTGTAACATAGGGATAATTTGGACACAGTGGTATAATAAGCTCATCCATGTTCGGTAAGACGACGATCTTTTCGAATTCTCGAAGCAATTTCGTTTTGATCCATTTTGTTACATAGCCAATGTTTAATATTCTTTCACCTAGGGCAGGTGTCACGGTGATCGAAATTTTCGGTATCGGTTTAAAACCGTACCATAGCCGATCGGACGGCGGTGGAGGAATATTTAAGGACAAACAACCCTCTATACAGGAAACGCTGACCGTTAATCGAATTTCTGTATTCGAGACACCCTCCATTGCCTTTCGTACGTAAGATAGCTCGGTCGCCTAAAGAACAAGCGGTACATGCATCGTTATATTTTATAGAAACGAATAAAGCATCGCTTTCAAGTTTTTCGTTTCTAGCTGTACACAATTTATGATAATTTCTTTTTCTCTATTTGTTAAATGTACTTGTTAGAAATATACTCACATGCTGAAAGTACTTATTTGCAGCCAACCTATCTACCATGTTAAGGAATTTTTTCCCCGAAGACTGGGTGGTGCTGCAAAGAGTAAACTTTCAAAGGAAACACTCTCGGTAAGAAGTTTGTTTATCGATAAAAAGGAGGACACTTACGGTGTATCTTTGGATGCCGCACACATCGTCATGCTCGACTTATCCTCGTCTTCCGTTGACGTTTCTGGACTATCTTCCACGTCGCTGTCGAACATAGGAGACCTGATTATCTTAGACTTCTCTCCACCGATTATGTCGCTAGAATTACTAGACACAGAGCCAGCTCTAGTTAACTTCATGAGATTTAGTTTCGTTTCGATGGTCATGGTTAAGCATCCCTTATATAATACGTTCAAATCGATCCACAGCCCTCGTTCGTCGATTATTGGCTTTGACGCGTCTTGAATAATCGGTGCTCTTTGACCTATGGCCATATCCGATACTAACAAACTTTCCATAAAATATGGTAACTTTATATTAGAAAGCTTTCTCTGAATCTTGTCCTGTATTAGATTTATCGTCTCTGGACATTTGTGCATGTCGAACAATATACGACCCAGTAGACAATTAAGCCACGTCATTTCGCATACGGAAAGAGGAGGATCGATATCGGAGGCAGGAGTTGAAACGGTCTGCAAAATAATAGCGAACCGTTCTAAATTATACGTCTTCAAAAATATGTTGTACGCAATTCAATTTTTATACTCACATCAAGGTACTGACTCATGTATGCATTGTAACTCAATTCTGGAGGACGGTCGAAAGCAGGACTAGGCGATGTTGGAACTTTTGGTTCACTGACGACCGTTTGTTGCGACGTACTCGAAGAATCACTTATCGATGAAATAGAATTCCTTTTCTTGTGACTCGCTGCAGCGACTAAACGTCTATACCTACGATAAATGATATAGAATTAAGATACAAGGCTTGTCGTGCGTCGTTGTTATAAAAAAGGCAATTTTCATTACCAATCTTCCTTCTGACGATCGGCTCTGGCGAAAATAAATAGCTTACATATATCATTTTCATCATTTTCGCTATGATTTATAGAAGAGTTTTTCAGACCCCGCGTGTGTATAAAATCTTCGTCGGTTTCGTCCTCATCTTCCTCTTCGTCTATCTCATCTTCAGGTTCTTGCTCTATCTGCTCTTCCTCCTCTTTGTTCTCATCCTTTTCCTTCTTTTTATCTACCTGACTATCGGTACTTTCCTCTATAATTTTTTTGTTCTTAAAAGTATGAGTTTCTTTGTGATAAGAATCTTTCAAGGCAACATTTTCAACTACGGCTCCTTTATCTATCGTGATACAAATTGGATACTTCTTACTCCATCTCCTATATAAAAAAGGATCATATTTAAAGACATTTCGTTGGAAATAGATTTGGTTGGTTTGTGTTTTTCAAACTAAAAAAAAAAAAAAAGAAAAAAATAATTTAAAATATGAATAATTTGGGCTGCTTTTATGACTACTGGCTGTAACTACGAAGTAATTACCAATTGCAACAAGATGCTCTATATAGGTCGTAGGAATATCAATTACTTATTCACCTGACCAACTTTCAGTACCATGTATATTCCGATACATATGAATACTCTATTAAATTTGAAGTACAAGTCACCGGTATACCTTCTTCTAATAAGACCTTCAGGAAGTAATTCTATCTTTGCGCCAGCCAGATTATACGTTCTTCTCCGTGTAAACTTGAGTTTATGCTTTGGTTCGTCCCAAACAGCCCTTTTTGGTATTCTCATTCTTGTTTCCATTACGCGCAAAGTCTCACCTTCTAGTCTGAAATAGACAGACTTTGTGCGTGCCACATGATAATTTTGTGGATCGTACAAATATGGTAATTCGTTTAACCATCCCTCGAATCTCTCTAAAACTGCATGTTCCTCTGCTGCAGGTATCTCTACGACCGGAAGCTTTGGTTTTGAAACTTTTTCATCCGCAGGTACAGTCGCCAATATTTTATTCATGCTTACTACCATATCGCATACTACAATAGACGCGAGCACACCTCCAGCAAAGCCAAGAATATATTCCGGAAATGGAACCAAGTAGTAAGAACAAATGATAATCATCGTAAAAACGAATATTCGATAAGACAACTGAAATACCAGTTCATTTTTAAGCCACGCGAACGTTGGTTCAGGCTCTGTCCTACGTGAAAGGATTGTATATAGTAATGATTGATTTGGCGTACTGTGTAGTTTTTGATCATTAGTTTTTACATCGATACATTTAATATCTGGTAAACTACACTTTGTTTTGCCATCAATTTCATTAGTAAAACTTTCATTAAGTTCAGCAGCTTCCACTCCACTCTCTATGCTATCTTCTTCTGAGTTTTTTGTTTTTAAACCAACTTTTATTTTAGAGAAACTCATAAATCTACTGCTATCTTCTTTAATGTCAGCAAGCGGCGAAGCTTCCACTTTTTCTGGTTTATCAGAAATACTTTTTTCGGTTGGCGTTATATCTATCAAATCTTCTGAATCACTAATACTAGAGTTTTCTTTACTATGACGATATCCTTTCCTATGTTCACTTTTTATTTCATGAAGCTTTTCCTCTAATGTTTTCGTGATTTTCCCTTTAATGTCTGAGAGTACTTTCCAAGGATCCGAAGATTGGGATGTCCCTTCGGATAAATTTCCATCGATACTAGAAGATCTCTGTTCCAATTTGTTTTCTGCTTTTTCCTTATCTACTTTTTTCTCTGGTGTCTTTGATGGCGATAAAGATAATTGAGATGAAACATCTTCGTATTCTAAATCTTGTTTCTCTTCATCCGTACTAGGGTACAGTTCTTCCAATTCGTCGTCGCTTGCATGGTAATGTATTATTGGGACGGAAGTGGTAATTGGTTTACCTTGTTAAGAAAAAATACGTTTAATTTGGATATAACGAAGCTATAATACTTACAATTTACTTTTAACAAATATTAATTAACTTAATTTATTAAACTTATATCAGTATTTGTTTGCTTATTGGAAACTTGATGGATTTTATACAATATGGAATATGGTTATTAAAAAAATAACTTATTAATAATAACCGATAAACACGTATTGTTAAAATTTCAACCATATGTCAAGATTTTCTTACCTTTAATCATACCCAACGTAATTTTTCCCGAATTTGGTTTAGGATTCATCATCAATCATTTGATATTGAATCTTTGATATGTATCCTTGCACCATTACTGTTGTTTAACACTCTGCGTCGCAATATAATTAGTATACAAAAATCGAATGCTCGGTCAACATTTTAGTGTTGTAAAGCTTATTACTACCGATACGAATGTAAACGTTTTATTTACATATCCTTTAATCTCGTTATGACTCATATTTAAAACGAAACCAAATAAAAGGTAGTAAAATATCCTTAATCATTCTTTTACGTACATATGTGTGTCGGTAAATCTTTTTTACCATAGAAGTTGTATCAAGTTCATGAAATTGTATACTTCACGCAAGGTGTTCTTTATATTCCACTTCGCAATTTCTTACGATTGTTGCTATACGTATTACAAGTGATTACGATACATGACACGAATCCTTTTAATGTTTTCAAAGTGGTAACACGATTCTTTTCGGGTCACTCATTGGCTGGATGTTTGGTACCGTCCAATCTGTACACTCGGAGTTTGATCCGTCGATACAGCGACCCGCTTAACAAAAATTTGCGATATATTTGACTCTTCTTTTCGCCGGATAAATTAGAAAATAGTCGACGAATTATTAATTTATTGATAACATGTTGCGGAACGTTTATGAATAAGTTTGTAAATTTAAAGAGAATTGTTATCGAAGTGCAAACAAGCCGTTTGAAACTTCGTCTTTATTTCTTGCCACTCAAAGCAGATGGCGCTAAATGAGCGCTGCTGGAAAGTGCAGGTATCAACCGAAGGATGAAATATTATTGAAATTTGTGCAGTAAGATAAACGAGGAAAAATGAACAATGTTTAATGTAAGTTATCCAAAACAGTATAATTTTTTAAATAATCGAAAGACGGGAACTCATACGATTCTAATATATAATTTCTATAAAATATATGAAAGCTAATATTGTTTCTCGTGAGTTTCAAATTATAGTTAGCGCCATCGGTGATAAAAATTCGAATATTCACTCGACGTTTTATTATTTTTAGAAAATCCGAAATTATTTGATCTTAACAAGATTTTGTATTTTGCTCGAACAGTTTTACTTGAATTTATTCTCAACAATGTATACTTTTACCAAAATTAAACGTTCAGACACACAAATTATATACCTCGGATCAAAGGGTTAACCAAGAAATGAAACTATTAGAATTTAAAATATTAGAATTACAATAGAATAGGGAGAAATAACATAGAAAACTCAAAAACGTATAAGAAAAACATTTTATTCAATCAATATCTTCTTTTAGCAATAATAAACATATTTTTTGGTTTATCAATTAACGCAACCTTGCCATTCGTACTTGCACTTATTCCTTCGTTTCGTTTTATCTACTTATCCACGGTTTAACCACTCTACTTTTTCATTCATTCACTCAGACGTAAGTTCATTCATGCATACACATTTTATTCGACGTAATCGTGTACTTATCTATTGGTTTTGATTTCCTATGTGTATATTTTTATCGAATATTTATACAATTACCCGCATATAACGGATGCGTCGCATTATTAATTTATGCACGTGTCAAACACGTTTTATTCGCGCCTACATAATGTTTTCTTCGTTGCGTTAAACTTTCGCTAAAGGCTGAAGGGAAAGAAGAAATTTCAAAGCAACGATAATAATGTCGCATTATTGTACGTTTACTTATACCAGTCGCACACACACGCGAACGAGCACGTAACCATCCGACCTTAAGAAATACACTTAATTAATGAACTAATTATCTACTATCGATATAAAACAGTGCATACGAAGGACCGGAGGCTCTGATTTTTGTTTCGGGCTTTTAAAAGTACTTCCAAAGTTTTATTACCCAATCGAATGCATTTCCTTCGTTTTCTCTATAAAAACCCGAAGATTACCAATCAGCCGGGGGTCCAGCTTATACTATCTTTGGTCCTCTAGCCGCTATGATTCCATTTTTTTATATATCGAATTTTGAAATGTTTCTTTGCCTGTTCGTCTCGAATTCTTTTCTATATTTTCTACAAGATTGACTTTCAGAGAATATTTACATAGAATACATATACATATCCACTTTGTTAAAGAAATTCAGAAATACGTAGGCATACATACATGTACGTGCGAATTATAGAAAAATGTGCTATGAGAGATAGAGAGGGAAAGAGAAAAGAATTTACAAACGTTTAGAAAGTAAAGAAGAGTTAAAATTCACGTAAGTGTTTGTACGTATAGTTATGCATCAATCATCGAAGGTATATTTGTACACTATATTATATATATATATATATTTTTTTTTATACATTCTCGATTCTATGCAACCGATTATACAAGAATCCTTTTTTTCGTTTTCCCTTTTTCAGCATAAAATTTCATACAAATTTGAACCAACTTTGGAATATGTACATACATTTTCGATACTCGTTTCTTCTTTTTCTATTTCTTTAGTTAAGGTGCTTCAAAATTGAACTATTTACCGGTACAACGAATCTCTTTAACCGGGCGACTTTGGCTTCGATAGACTATAACACGTAATAGATAAAAAGCGCTATACGTTAAAAATTGAAAATCCACTTAATTTTATCGAAGTACAGATACTTGTGTGAAGGAAATCAAGAGAAAAGTAGACGATTTTGTATTTTTTTTAAAAAGAAGAAACATGCAAAAATATTTAGCAGTATGAGATCATAATGTCTATAACATATCTGTATTTCGATCTTGCGAAACGCTCGATTTGTGCGCCTGAGTGGATATATACCTACTTATAAATTATTGGTAGCAAATAAATACTCCTAGTACGCGTACCGATGGCACGAGAGAAATGCATCTCTTTACGTGCATCCTCGTTTATGCATTCGTATTTACGTTGGAAAATACCGAAAAATTGATCGGGGATAAAATTTATGAAGTAAATTAACGCGTATGCAATTTGTAATGAACGAAGTATCAAATCGTAATGTATAAATCCTTACTTAGGCTCGTTCAACAGCTCGGTAAGATCCACAAAATTTTCCAACGTTATGCAAAGTGCATAAATCAAGTCATTAAACGTTCCCGATGCCATCTGCGTACACATCTCCGTTATGTCTTGTCTTTATAATACGTTTTCGTGTATGCATCGAATTCATTTTCTATATACACACCCGCGCACGCGCATACACACATACACACATACATACATACGCACGCACATCAACAAAACGAATGGACGGTTCGCGATATTTCATCCATGGCTAATTTTCATTACTAATCGAATATCATTTCCTCTCTCTATATATATAGTATCTATATATTTCTAATTTATTTAAAATTGTCCACCATATATATATATCTCGACACAAACGAAGTCACAAGTTCAGCCGCGGTGTTTACACTTTACACAGATTATCGTCGAGACAGCAGATGTGGTATAAATTCGGTAGTAAACAAATAAAGCGACATTCGGAAGCGGATCGTCGACTCGGTAACAACGTTCTCTCCGTTCGTCTCTTCCAAGTTCTCTTCCTTTTCGAAATATTAATATAAAAGTTGCTTTACAATAGTCGAGGAAATTAATTATACATTCTGATTAACGGAAAGATTTCTTTGCTAAAGCTTCGGGGGTATTCCATTGGGAGGTGTGCTTTACACTGATTTTACTTCATTACGATATACCAATCGTTAGTAACATCGTTCGATGATTTAATAATAATTTTCTTTTTCTTTTCAAAAGACAGAGACGAAGCCGTGGACATCGAATTGCAGTTAAACGCATTCGACAATAAGGCACGTTGATATCGTAAATGTGAGATGTAATATTTCAGGCATTTTCTTTAAGGCCACGTGAGAGCTTAATCCTTAATCCGAGAAGAAAGAAAGAGAGAGAGAGAGAGAGAGAAGCAGAGTGAAACAGAGATATGTACTTTTTTTATCTATCGCGTGCGTCCTGTACCCTAGACGAGCTTACGCCGATAGAGAAATCGAGGCAATAAAAAAACACGGAGGGACACACACGTGACACACTCGGGGGGACAGAGTGTTCAAAATCAAGCGCAGCGTCAACGGAGAACACGATGCTCGCGTGTTATTTCGAGCCGATCGACCGTCGATGATGCGTCGCGACTTCCCTTACACACGCGAACCCGCTTTTATGGCGATTTCGTCGCTCGCATTTTCACGATAAATACGCTTACACGTTTAGGCTGATCGTTTCTTTTCTTTTCTTCTTCTTCTTCTTCTTCTTTTTTATTACATATATCTATACACATGCCTAGGGTATACGAGGAAACAAGGAAAAGTAGTTTCGCGAGAGAATACCGTTTAAGAGGCATATGTTGTCTTCGCTACGGACGAGGACAATCAACGTTAATGCGTCAATCGATATGAAACAAGCGCGACGACGAACGGACGACCCACCGGACATTGTTTTTAGGATAATGAAGGCTCGGCCTTTCTACTTTGGGGAGCATCACCACCTTCCGAGCACTTCGCTTTTTATTACTCGATTGGACGGCGTTCGACGTTCACCGAATACCTTTATTTTTATTTTCAGAGATCACTGCTTTACCCGTGCCATACGTTATTTTTTCTACGTTCACTCGCGTTCCATTGTCGTAAGGATTATTTAAGATCTATTCGATGGTATTAATTAATTAGGTATTACCGGTGATAACGACGGTGAGGTCTGTTATCAAAATGGGATAGTGATTTTTTTTTTGCGACTATTTTTAGATGTTACATGCATGTGTTTAGAGAAATTTTACTAGACGATGAACGTTTTGAATTTGTCTTCTTTCTTTATAGGTTTTTCTTTTTTGGGTAGCAGCTATCGCATCACGCACATAAAAACGCATTGATATTTGTAATTGCATTCGTAGGTTCGCGCGAGTATCGCGTGTTTGGAGACAACGTTCGAGGACGTCGTCGTTGGAAACATCTGCCATTTAAAAAGCTTCGAGGAAGAGCGCTCGAAATTCGAACTTCGAACCTCTGCAATCGTTTCCAGCTGCTCGGTGACGATTTTAACGATAAAAAGATTTTCGGAACGCGAAACAAGGAAAGTATCGAGCATTACGTGTAGATCACAATCAGATACGGAATGTATCGTTAACAACACATTCTCTCTCTCTCTCTCTCTCTCTCTCTCTCTCTCTCTTTCTTTCTTGCTCTTTGTCTCACAAATTGTCATCAATGATTGAAAAATTTACTTACCCGCGTTTCGAGCTGTTTATCGTTCGGTCAGTCTCGTTTCTGTCTTCCTGTTTATGGGAGATCCGGAATAGTTGACAACGATACGTAAGAGAAACAAATTCAACGAATTTCTAATAAGAGAATTTTGTGTACCTAACTCTTTACTCTAATTACTTATATCCTTATATTATGAATACACGACGGCTATCGAATTGCAACTTGCAACTTGTGCAACCCTTTTAGTAGTATCCTTTCCATCGTAACGCATCTTGTTCTACGATTTCGATAAATTCCATCTGTTACATAGAATTCTTAACGAACTATTCGAAATAGTTCGAAGGTAACGTGTCTATTAACGTCACGCATCCTGCCAACTATTCCGTTCTCTCTCTCTCTCTCTCTCTCTCTCTCGAAAAAGCCGAAAGATTCGAAAGGAGGAAAGAAAGCGGTCGGAGCAAGGACCGTGGCCGAATTAGAGGCTTGGTGCGTTCGGTGATCCCGTGGAATCGTGCGTACACCTGCAAGGAAAGGGCGCTCGGTGAGACGAATCTCAGCTGCTGCTACCCGGAACCGGTATCGTTCTGTACGGGGCTGTGCTGCCGTTGCCGGTGGTGCTGGAGACCGTCGGTACTGGTGCTGATGGTGGTGCTGGTGCCGTTGCTGCCGATGGTGGTGGTGGTGGTGGTGGCGAGGACGATGCTGTGCAGAGAGCTTGTTGCCCGGTGCTGTTATGTTGAACGGCACTCTGCTCGACACCGCCGGACACCTGAAGCGAACGATAGTCTAACGCTGGCGCCGCAGGATGCTGACCCTCTCGATGCCTCCTCAGGTCGACCTTCCTTTGAAAAGCCTTGTCGCAGAGACCGCATTGGAATGGCTTGTAACCCGTGTGCTTACGCATGTGAGTGATCAGATTGCTGCTCTGCGAGAACGCTTTACCGCATACCACGCATTTGTGGGGTTTCTCACCTGGAATAGCAATTTAATAATGGCGACATTAGAATTATTTCTTTTTTCTCATAATTTTATTTCATAACTATTATTATATTATTACTATGTTTTGTAGATTATACATTTAGCAGTAGACAGTATTAGTATTATATAAGTCGATATATACGAAAGATAGTGCGGAAGAATTAATTAAAATAATTATTAGGTTATCTCAGCAATAACTCTTCTTATCATTCATCGAGCATCGAGAATTATCCGAGATTACGGATAAGGAAAACCATTGCTCTTAAGCACGTTCAATTCATCCGCCGTTGTCCTCAACTTTACGAGCACAACTTTGTATTTTTAGTGACTAAACCAAACTCTGATACGTGTGAGAGCATATATAAGTATATATAAGTACGTACCAACATTGTGAGAATGTCTAATCATCAGCGAACGAGCAATCGAGAATCGGAATTGCGAGCTCTTGGTTCGCATTGGTCGATCGTAAATTCGATTACCGCGCGAAGAAGACAACGGGACGCGGTTTGGAATAATGAAGCAAGGTTAACCAAACGCAGCTGTATCAACTAATAAATCGTATTGGTCGGGCTCGCGTCGAATGGCGCAACTCATTCGAAGCGGTTTTGCGTCAACGCGATGAGTAAAGATGCTAATTTGTTCGAGACGATCGCCGGGAGCGTCTTTCTTCCCGATCCTTCAATTGAAAGACTTCGTTATGCGCGTATGTTATTCCGAAGATTCGTTGATCGATAGATCATTTTCTTCTCAGATCGATCGATCATATTGCGATACGACAACAAAGACGCCTAAGTTTTGTTAATTCGTTTGTAAACTTAAAACAATCTTGTTTATTAAACTTTTATGGCAAGGATGTAAAAAATTTATAAAAAAAATAATAATTATAGATTTTATTACAATTTTATAATGAACATTTTCAAGTTATTTAGCGGAACGCTATCGTATAGCTTTTCTAGATCGAAACCTCTCTCGCGAATCGAGTGAAAAGGAATATGTTCGCCGCACACGTCGTATCGTAATTAAGTCGATTGATCTCGTTTTAAACGAGCGCGCTAACGCTTAGGGTGCACCTGATCGAAGGTCTACACACACCTAAGTGATATAGTAGCAATGCAATCGCGTTGATAAGAATCGAGCTTTACTCGCCTTCGAAACAACCTCGTTATTTCGAGACAATCGATATTAGCTTACGAAAAAAAATACCTCGTCGTGTTCTCCTTCGCTCATACATAAGAAATTAAGAGGAACGATCGAGCGATCGCGTAACGTAATAGCTCATTCTCTTTCTTTCTTTATCTAGATGACCGGGTATCGATAGTTACGAGTGAGCCAGCGAAACGTATTAAACGGATAGGGTAATAATAAAAAGTGTGTTAGACACAGTAGTAAACTATAAATATTGAATCGTTTATCGTGCAAGTGGTGTAGCTTCATTTTTGGAAAATCGCGAGTTAAATTTTCATTTATTTAGCCATCACTGGTACACACTTCAATTTTAATTTATTTATAATTTAATTAAACGTAAACTTTTAATTTATAAGCGATAAAATATAATTTATAAAATGGAGTTGAAACACTAATAATACGGTTCGTGTATTGGAGTGTATACATATATACACATATAGGTATGATATGTATACGTAGTAAAAAGGTCGCTTGAGACAAGTCGCGCGAGTTAATGACAATAAAAAAATGGAAAGAGTAAAAGAAAGAAGGAGAGAAGGAGAAAGAAGAGGGTCGGGTCGTACGGCTCGCGAGCCTTTTTCCAAAGGTCCTTCGGTCGGACGTCTAACGTCGATCGCGGCGAAGAGATAATAAAGGTAAACAGCTGTTCCTCCGTTACGTCGCCATCGAAATTCCGAGCAAACAGTTTTGCGATTATAAAGCGACGATAAAAACGTGTATCCCCGACGACGATGGCGGTGGTGTTACACCGACGGAAGGCGTCGCCGTTAAGATTCTATCGAAAAGGAATTAATTCTAGCTCGACTCGACTCGCCATCGCCGACGACAAACTCCTACGTACGTACGTATGTATGTGTTTACGTACAAGCGTCCTGCCAACTCGTGCCGATGCTTCGAGCGTTCGCGCTTTTAGTAAAACGTTTATCGCGTTCGTGTTTAAGACGAGAGAGCGAAAGAGAGAGAAAGAGAGAGAGAGAGTGAGAGAGAGAGGCGGAGAGACAATTTCTTTGCCCACACGGACACAAGTAAATTTTCCACGTAAATTGCTTCAAGTTACGTGCCATATAACGCGAGCGATATCGGCGAATAATATTCTCTGGAGAACGGTCCCCGCTCGGGAAGTGAAAAGTATATTAAAACGGTGGAAGATATGCGACCGGTATTATAAGGACACATAGGAGGATATAAAGGTGGATATATAACGCGGCGTATACGAGGCGACCTGACGTGCTCGCTATATTTCACGATGGGCAGCTACGATAAGTCTCGTTTCCAGATATCAAGACGATTCTCGATTTCCCTCGTAAATTTTGCCTACCGTCTCTTCTTCCACTTGACGTCCCCTCGTTCATTCGTAGGAATTTTTAATACGGTCTTTTTATTCGCTATCTTCTATCTTTCTCTCTCTCTCTCTCCCTCTCCTTCTCTCTCTCTCTCTTTTTTGCTCCGCGTTCGTGACCGTTCATTTGAAATTCGTTGAAAGGCCCCTTCTTCATCCTCCGAAGATAAAAAGAGATTACTATTACGTAGGTATATGTATTTATAAATAGGAGTTATTGGCAAATCGATCAGCACGATTATACGTTCTCATTTCTTCCTCTCTCTCTATCATCGTTTTTAATTCAGCGTATCGACGATCATCCCATCATCGAATATACCATTACAATTATTATCGCTCCCGCGACAGAACGAACAATGCTGGAGTCCACGAGGACTATTGAATATTGTTGTCGTACTGTCCCGCCGCTTCGTTCCTGTCATCGCTCCTATCTACTCGCTACGCGAAGAAAAATACAATTATAGTAATTGCCGTCTAGGATTCGATCACCATAACTTCGCTGAGTCAAGGCAAAACGAAAGGAAGAACTCGCGCATGAAAATAAAAAGAGGAAAATAGGTATGGAAGCTTTCCGTCGCGGGCTTCTGTTTTGAAAGAGAAGCCACGGTGAGCTTTCGGAGAGAAATTAGACGTAGCGCATAACTTAGGCTATACGCGTGTTGTCGCAATCGATTTCTTTGCGCGCGGGAAACGAACGGATAATCAAAGCAAGAACAACGGACGATAGATGCGAACTAGACGATAGGAGAGTTCTTTTCCATATTTTAGCGAGAATCGGTCGTATCAATTTTTTTTAAAGAAACTAACAAGATAAAAAATCGTATATTTTCTAACAAATTCAAAAATTAGTTAATTACACGATTGGAAGACCTTGGAAGAGAAAGATTCGTAACATAAAGTAAGTTCAAAGAAGATCGGTGTTCCAGGGACCCCCCCCCCTCCACCTCCACAGATTTGAATCATCTCGCGATAACGACAAACGAATACGTATACGAAACGAGAGGATACCGGAGAACACGGCGAAAAATATTTATCGAGTGTGTCAGCGACCGAGACGCGCGCATATGTACGCGCGAACCAGTATATCGATCCATCCCGACTCTCATTACCGGCCCCTTACCGACCGACTTAAATATTTACCGACTGAAACGTTCACTTCGTGGCCGATTTTAATGATAGGAGAGGTAGAATCGTATCCGCGGCCACGCGCGAGTGCGCCTGTGTGAGTCTGTGTTCTCTGCGCGCGCGAACTCGCGCGCGTATCACTTGGAGCATGCAAGAAGCGACTATGTGATAGAGAAAGAGAAAAACAGACATAGAGAGAGAGAGAGAGAGAGAGAGAGAGAGAGAGAAGAACGGGGTGGGTCGGCCGTTGGGGGGTGGCACTCGTTTAATTATGCAGGACTCGCCTAACGAACTTGATGTAATAACGTGATGTCGTATCAACGACGATGGTGAAAGAGAGTCGGCAAATCGATCCACTTCGCTTGGCTATTGTTCGATAGAGATCGGTTTAGAAAAGACGATGCGACTTTTACGAATACGGGATCTCTCGCGATTGTAATAAAATCGATCGAAACTCCGTCACGCGTGCACCTTCATCGCGGATATCTTTACTTTCGACGAGATTATAATCTTTCATATAGTATTATCTTCGTCCTAGGTATATCGCTTATGATGAATCGAGTTTTCATTCAATTTATATATTTTTTGTTGTTAATATAATTAATACTTTCTCTCTTGTTACAGCATCAATGTTCTTTTCATTATCCGTTATCATCGATAGAACAGCAAGCTGATTATCGTTTATAAGAGAATACTCTTTGTAGACAAATACCCGCGGAAACATTTTAAACTCTTTCCCCGCAACTTAAGTCGTTACATCAATTGGTTCTTGACATGCGGAAAACACATCGAATGTATTTCCCGATCAAAGTTGGGATCACGTGGGAACACCGATCCCTTTCTATATCCTTTTTTTCTTTCACATTGTATTACTTTTATAGCCGCGAAAATTGTCCGTGAGTCGTGTTCGTGCATCGGGAATTTCACAAGGATAATTTTATACAGTAGGATGGCGAAACATTGTTTCACTCGATTGGAACATTTTCCGGAAATGGTTCACCGATGATTTACCTTTCTTTCCTTATTTTTCTCTTCGCTCACGAGAAGAAAAAAAGTGGAAGTAGCAAAGGACAAAGGAAATCGATCGGTGTTCGTCGTATCTACGATACTTCTCGATCATGCACACTTTCGCGAAATTTATTATTAATCCGGGTGGATAGGGGTAAGAAAATTGCCGCGCGCATGCAAAATAATTCGAAAGCGCAGGTAACGTAATCATTGAAATTGCAGTGGATAGAAGATACCAGCTGTGTGTATCTATTGGTTACGTTCCTCTTTTTCCGTGTTTTTCACGCACCATCCGTAAGAAAAAAATAGCTATGGACTCGGGGGAAATCAATTTCGCGATGACGGGCATCGGTGCTATACGCGTCGATCTATTATTGATCATTTGGTGGATGCAAGAAATTCTACATTGTGCGCGACATAACTTCGTAGCTCGGATAACATGCACCGGTGTAACGTAATGTCGGTGCTTCGATGGAATTCACTCGGATCGTGTCCTTTGGAACAGCGATTTGCATAGCTCACGAAGTTGAAGCATTTTTCTGAATTAATTTGAACAATAGGCATATTTTTGTATGAAAATATGTTAGGGTGGTCTCTTAATTTTCTTTTTTTAAATAACATCAATGTACAATTTAACATATGGTATCGTTTGCAAATCATAATAACCTGTTAATTTCATGTTTCTTGGTGAACATATTGAAAAGTCATTATATTTTTTTCTTAATCTTATTCGAATCGATTAGAGACGTAATGATGAAAATCGCCGTTGACAGTCGTCGATCGGAGGATTTTCACGTACGAAATACGATTAATTTTCAAGAGTAGGTCCGTCTATTTTCATTTTTTAAGATAGGACGCGTACCTGGCTGTCGCGTATTTCGCGGGAATTATTTATAGGACACGGTTTTGCAAGGGAAAACTCCGAGAAGCGGAGTCTACGTATGGATGCGCTGAAAACAATACCGCCTCGGAGAGAGAGAATTGCAATTACACAGAGCGCAAAACCTCGAGGGATTATTATCACGCCATTCTTCTCTACGGAGGGTCCGTCCCTCGGGAGTTGCTCCGAGTCGTTCTATCGAACGGTTCATTGCGACTATATGTGCGTCCGCACGAGTGCATATAAAACTGTTCGTATCGGTTAGCGATGATAGAGATCGGGAGTGGTATCCTTTCATACGCTTGGTATTAACTTTTACGATGATACGAAACACTTTGTAGCGGTGGTCGAACTTTTGGTTTTATACAAAGTTGCTCTGGAAACTTTGATTTCGTAGGTTTTTAAATTACCAGTCTCGCGATAAAAAGGGTGAATTTAAAAAAGAGGGGTCGATTCCCTTCGTCTTTCTTTTTTCTTCGGCTCCTCTGCGTTTTTCATTTGCAACAAAGTGTTGAAAACGATAGGGAGAGTAGCGTACGAGAAGATAACGGACTAAAGGGGACGCGTAATTCGAGTAAGAAAAAGTATGCTAATAAATAAATGCGAATGAGATACTTATGCGTCGGGTAGAACGCGAATGCTTCGTACGAGAGAGAATACGAGAGATCGATCACGCAAATAGAACTAACGGCGGAAGATTTATCGAATGGAACAGCCGTCCGGTTTGTCATAAATTTATCTGAAAGCCGAGCAAAATAATTTCAAAGTGTCTTTCGAGTTTCTCGTATTTCCAAAGAAAGTATATCTATCGATTAAAATGGGAGTCTTTGTATACTCGTAGGTACGTATGCAAGTACGATGTGTAATTATCATCGGCGTACTCATATATTAGAGAAAAATATGGTATGAGCGAGCCGAGCTATCGTAAAATCTTCCGTAGTTATTTTATGAAAAATAATGATTGCAGCTAACTCGAGCTCTATTCGTTACTTCTTCTATCGTATCGAATGTATCGCAATCGTTCTTTTGAGTGTGCAAACGTTGTTGCAACGTTGCAAAAAAACTTTTTATTATTTATGATCCGAATATTTCCGTATAACGTTTATAGAAACGCTACGAAAATCGGCGAATTATTTGCGGCTCGTAAATAAAGAGTCGTGCACAATTCCAAGTCGCGGTGACTAGACTTATATGCGCGTTTGCTTTTTTCAGGGTTACATTATATAACGCACACCTTGTAACGTGCGTAGATATACCACATACATACGTTCAGGCTGGCTAATTACCCGCATATTAGTTGCAGCATTTATCGCGAAACGCCTTTAAGACGAGGAATGTAGAGAATTGTAAGCATAACAAACGAGACAGTCGTCGAGTCACGATAATCGAGGTAGAAATCTTAAAATTCGTGCAAAATATTTTTCCGTTCGTACGTTACGTATTTCCCGAGCGAGATAAAATTAAATTCCCCATTTTTTGAGCAAACCGATAGAATTTTTACGTTACAGTATTTTTATTAGTAATTTTCTCATGCGATCGTTCGCATAAAATTAAATCTTTTTTTTTATAACCAAGTACCCTAATTTCTAACTAACTCTTTCATAAATCTTACAAACGAAGGATGTCTTAAGATCCGCGAAGGAAAAAAAAAGGGATCCGATATCGCGATCGCGTGAAAACGGAAGGAAGCTCGGCATTAATCGTTCATTCTCGCGTTTAGCTACTTCACCGGTCGCACCGTTTACGTTTCCCGCGCGGGAAACGATGAAACCAAAGGACGACGAAGGGTCCTTCCTCGTAACTCTCCACCTTTTCGCTATTAGTAATTAGCACGCAACACGTTCCCCCTTTGCTCGGGGCTCGTGCCGGTCGCGTGTCGTGCCGGAAACTCGCTTAGTGCGCGGCAAACAGACCGTTTCTCATCGCACACGGGCTCCTTCCGCTGGTTCTCAGGAGAAAATGTGCTTCGCGCAGCTGATTAAATCGACATTAAAGCATCCCCAATGTTTGACGGAACGTACACTTCTACTTTTTTTTTGGTGTAATTCATTTCAGAAGTGGACAAAATATATAATAAATTTTATGGCTAATGCCACGTTTTTTCTCCCCCCCCTCCTTTTTTTAAAAAAACGATCGCGAAATTTCGATCGGTCGTAAAAATTGATGACGATGTTCTGCATTTCCAAAGCATGCTACAGAAATAGTTTCACCCGAATCGCGTCAGCTGCCGAGCAGACGTCAGACGTTATACGCGCATCAATAAAGACATGTGTCCGATTCGTATATAACCGTTATTAGGACACCGCGATGCATGACACACGCGCGATGCGTCGTGCGTGTGCGTTACGATATAGGAAGCACTACCCTGGCCACGTGATCGCAGTTCCTAGCTTGTTCGCGGAAGGAAGAGATTTGGGGAAGGTTGTAGTCATACTTATCAACGTCGATCGATATCGTACTTGCTTCGGTGCTCTTTTTCCTGGAATCTTTGTATTTTTTGGTAATTCGACAATTTTGAGATTATGACGTGTTTAGATCTCGACCTTATTCCATGTATGTTATTATATTTCGCGCCTAACGTAGGACGATAGGTAGCGCCGCTTTCAGTTATGCATTAGGAAGTAAATAACAAAAAAAGAGCGGAGGCTTTTGTTAACGTTCGTCGTCTCTTGTCATTCCATTGTAGGTATCGATCCGAGTTCCACGAGATCTGTCTTGTATTATCTACATATATTTATCCATTAAATCATTTATTATATCCATCGTTCCTGCGTACGCATACATTTTTATTACTATTTCAAATCGTCGTTGTGTCGTTTCGAGAATTTATCAGTAATACTACGATCGTATTTTATTTTGTTATTTATGAGTTATAAAAAAAAGAATAGTTAAAATGTAAGAGAGATATTACTTATATATAGTCT
Source organism: Odynerus spinipes (assembly GCA_032403825.1). NCBI lineage: Eukaryota > Metazoa > Arthropoda > Insecta > Hymenoptera > Vespidae > Odynerus > Odynerus spinipes. Next base: position 2,332,116 of record JAIFRP010000022.1, read on the forward strand.
TCGTATTATTTTATTATTCGTTAACTGTACTTTTTGATATTCCCACGATAGGATAAAGGAGAAAATTCGTGACTTTCTTAAAAAGGGAGCCCTCGATCCTACGATATCGTGTAACGCCTTCCAGATGGTACTCGCGTGCGACGTGGGTGTCGTTGAGGCACCGATACTTCATTTGTCCCGATTAAGTGGAAATTAGCGATATCACGAAAGGCTTAAACGGTGCTCGAAGATACAAATCTATGAGAGAGTTAGAGAAAGAGAATTCGTTGGAAGGGTTGTTGGTTTACGAGAGAAAGGGAACGAGAGAGAGAGAGAGAGAGAGAGAGAGAGAGAGGAGAAAGAAAGAAAGAAGGGTCGGGTAATTCTCAGGAGAAATTGTCGGTGTAATGATTCGCAGTTGGGTGAATTATGAAGGTAACATAGCGTGGTTGCGGTTTTACGTTAGGCGTCTTCACCCGTAGTACATAGGGGACAGCTTGTGGCATATGCAATCAGTCTTTGCCTCGTGGCGCGACACGACCAAGAGACGCTAGTCTGAAGAGAGCCATTTTCTCGATGGATTTAGAAGAACAATGCGAGACTATTCTACACGCGGGACTCTCACCTTTTAAATATAAAATAATAAAATAATTGTTTATTCAATTTCTTCGAAGCTTTCATTCGCAGCGGTATTCATATTTTGTTTCTTTTTGTCGTTACTAAGCAAGAAACAAAGCTATACCTATGCGATAATGGATAATCAACTATTGAAGATTCGTGTCTTATCCCCGGATGTCACACGGTACTCGGCTTTTGTGGAAGAATATCGACCAGTTAGCCGTCGTACCGTAATTTCGTGCGTGATTCACTCACATGTTGCAAGGAAAAGAGGCTATGCAGGCAGACGGTAGCGGCGCGATCGTGAATCTAAACATCTAATTAGGTACGTCGATATTCGTGCGGTTTTTCGCACTCCCCTGTCGCGCAACGTCGACGTCGCTCGTTTCTCTAAAATCCGTTTCTTTCCGCGTGTTTTTCAGAGAAGTCGAACATTTGTGAATAGAAGTCACGAGGGAAATCCCGACGGTAGTAAAAGAATACGAGAAGATAAAACGAGCTTACGTAGGTATACGTACGCGTAGAAAAAGGATAGTCGTATTATTTATTTCAGGCTGGAAATAATTTGACCATCTCACGACGATCAATAAATTATTAAACGACGCGTTAGACGTTGTGTTACGTATCATTCGACGGCTTTGGAGGGTCATGCTCGAGGGACTAAAGCGATACGAAATTTATGACACGGTCATAGCCATCCCTCGTTAGAAAGAAATTAGGAAGTCTAACGGTAGGAAGAAAGGAAGGAAAGGAAATGTAAAAAGGGGAGGCGATCGTAACTCGTTACTTCAGATTCCAATTTCCATAGGGAACTATCGACTTACCGTATAGTATTATATGTATACCGTATGCGTGATTCGCAGGCATGTGGACAACGCAGGAGCACGCAGCACCATCGTCTATCGCGAGCAACGACGATTACAATGACGATGACGATGACGCGCTTCTCTTATGCGTGCATCGATCCTACGTGTATTATACGACACTCTCCAACGCGAACCCGAATGCCCGCGACTTCTTTTTCATCTCTTTTTCTTTTTTTTTTT
>JAIFRP010000022.1:2333792-2345159 GCA_032403825.1 Odynerus spinipes
TTTTTTTTTTTTTTTTTAGAAATGCACGTTCGACCGAGTAAACGCACAGCTCGCGGTGTAATTCCATTTGCGAGATAACACGCACGACACGGACCCACCTTTCGTTCCGACGCGATTTCTGCCTACTCTTTTATCGGATTCTTTTCGCAAATTTATGCTTTTCCACGGCAAGATGGCCGACTATGGTTTAGATTTGTTGGTAAAGCCAAATTAAAATGATCGTAATGAATGATCATACTCTCTTGATATATAGATTCGAGAAACTCAAGTCAGGGTTTTACAAAATTCTAATCGATTCTAATGAAAATTTGTCTAAGACGTTTCTAAGATCGCCAAAGTTAGAGTAGAAGAGTACGAGTTCCTTCCGTATTCTCAAGGAAAAAACACGAAGAAAGGGGTATTCCTTTAGCTCGTATCTTCCTTCGGGCACGACTTATGTTCGAACATTTCGTCGATCGCACGGCAACAATAGGAACTCTGAATAATGTAACGGAGTGGCAACAAGCGGGATTCATAAATAATTCGTAAACCGCTCTAGCGAACTCGATCGTCTTGAACTTTGTCGTTGGACACTCGTCTACGGTGCTTTGGATACCCCGAAAACAATGAACGGCAAAAACAGCGACAATGGAGAGAATACCGAGCGACCGAACTTGACGAGCGACGACCAAACTCGAACGATAATCACGAGGAATAGTTTGCCTGCGATGGTGGATACCTTGTTACGAACTGCTGGAATTATTAAATTCATCGGACGACGACCAACGAACAAAGTATCAATTGGACGAGTAAGTTTTTGCTTTTATTGTACGGTACAGAAAAGCTTTTTAAGTTTCTTGAATATTAATAACGTACGGGTACCACGATAATGTGAATCTTTCGTATTTAACTTCGTTGTAGTTTATTCGTAGAAAAATTGATAGATTGTTAGATGTTAGTCAGACGTAAATGTTCGTCGATTTTTCTAATAAACTTTAGATCGTTAGTTTTAAATGTTAGTACGTAGTCATTAATAGAAGCAGATTATTATTGATCATCGTTCTAAATGATGGAGTATGGGATACTCACCGGTGTGAATGTACGTGTGCTTCTTCATGTCCGATTTTTGATGAAACCTCTTGCCGCAATATTGACAGGGGTAGGGTCTCGTGTCGGAGTGAATTAGAAGGTGAGTGCTGAGCGTGCTCGATCGTTTGAATGCCTTCCCGCATTGTTTGCACTGTAACAAGAAATTTGTGGTTTCTCTCGTGAATACTTCCATCTAAAACCTTTTTTTATATACATATGTATACTTTTTAGATATTCGTACGATAAGTTACGTAGATACGGCAGATATTACAAGAAATGTGTGCGTGTGTTCGTTACTAGGGACAACCCTTTAGCACTCGTGACTGGATGTATTTATTAAACCGAAGGATAGGGATTACGTGCCGAGCAAAGTATTCCCGCAATTATACTTTTGTCGTATTCAGCCCTTTGTTCTTCATTCAATTCACGAAGAAAACGAAGTATCCCGACGGAACGAGTTTCCGTTCTCCTTTGTACTCTACTTCCTTCATTGCCACTTGTCGGATATCCGACAAATCACTCGTGACCCAATTTAAGTCTTTTATTTATATCGCATCTTGCGCAAAAAAGTGGACGGTTCTTGCAACAACTCTTTCTTCGGTCACTTCATTCGAATCGAGCGTCATTTTATTTTAATATATTCTTTGGATGTATTTTTTAACGAATAATCTCCATGAATCGCAATTACTATAAAAGTGGAACGCGTTGGAAACAAGATACAATTTTCTTCTCCGTATTCTTCTTTTTTACTCGGAGGTTTAAAAAAAAAGGTTTAGATCCAAGGGAACCGGAAAAATGCAACGAGGACTTCGAGACGAAGGAAAGAAAAAGGTTCTTCGAGAGCGCCGGGACGCTCGACGCACCTGTGTTCACGCCGGGCGTCGTATTTCTCTTCTTCGACTCATTGTCGCACAGGCGCCAGTTGTCACAATGCTATCGTAACACGCGCGTCTCTTCGCGGACAATATACGTGTAAGTGGCTGGATGGAATCGCGTATGATCGTACCACCATGGAATATTATTTATGTATGTACGCGTTTCTTCGTGTCTCTTCTTCGCGGACTTGCTTTTCCCTACGACCCTTTCGAATTCTCTAGGCTTTTTAGCCGATCTTCGTCGAAGCGATAGAAAAATAAGAAGGCGATGACTTTAATAATCTATTTTAACGTATTACCGATAATTTAATAATTTGCAGTTTAATTTGCATCATTGGGTTTAATTATTGTTAAACGTTCACGAGTATACTCGACAAAAGTTGGAGTAAATGCACTCGCTGTATATGCTATTACACATTTATTTTTCTGTCAAGTGAATTTTTCTTTGTATGTTTATTGTTGCTGTCCTTAAAGATTCTAAAATGTGTTAGAATTACGAATGTGTTTTTTGTTTTACCTAAATTATACTTTAAATGGAAAATTCCAAATCATATTTTCGAAAGGGTTAATTTAAAAATGAGACATTATTTTTACTATTGATTAACTTTATTTAAATTTAACTTATTAATGAAAAAAACACAGAAAATAAGGGAACCAAGGTAAAGTATTATAATAAACAACGAAACTTTCGAAAAGAGGACCAGCTATCCTGCAGCTTCTGTTCTTATGTAAATTCTTCGTTCGAATATGGTGGTTTCGATCCCGTTAAGGTTAAAGCTCGTCGGGAAAAGTCCCCGGCCACATTCCCATTGTTCCCGTCCACACTGTATCCGGATTTAACACGAAGCTCGTGTAAAGTAACAGGGGGAAAAAAGAGGAGCAGGTCGCTCCGATTTTCTGCACTTAACGTTTCGCGGTAACGGCAGCACCGCCATAGTCCTTTTCGATCGCCCACCGTAAATGCATACCACATACGTACATACGTACGGACACTCACATGTAAAACAAGAGTCGTCCTGTATTCGGACGACGCTAAAGTGAAACACCGAAACCCGTTCTCGCGTGTCCCCGTGGGACGCGTTGTCGAACGTGAAATGACTCGTAAAGGGGGGTGGCCCCGATGTTGATCGTTGCTTTCATATGTGTCCCGACGAAAGAAACTAAAAAAAAGGGTGGAAAGAAGGGAAAGGGAAAAGAAGAAGTCGACCGGTTCGATGAAAAGCATCGAAGTCTCGAGTTGCTTGCTCTTTTCTTCATGAACGAACCCTCCGAGGGTTTCGTTCGGAACATTTTCGCGATAACGATCTTTTTACGTTGACGTCAAAGTAAAAACGGAAATCAAAGTGGGTACTTGAGTCATCTTAATATTCAATAATTACGGGGTATACATTTTTAATCGGCGATGACTACAATAAAAATTGAATTTCTCGCAGGGAAGCGTCGGTCGATTAACGACCACGTTAAGTACGAAAATTTCAATCGTCGAGGCAAATAACGTTAAATAACGATAATTATGGTAAACGATAATGGAGTAAGTAAGCCGATAACGGTTTAACTTCCTTCTCGTTGTAAGAAAGAGAAGGAGGAAATAAATGTTCGTCGCGAAGGAATCGCGTCGGTGAAAAGATCCGTCCCGTTTGCAGATCAGGGGCAAAAGGAGGAAAATTAGAGAAAAAGAGAGAGTAAGAGGAAGGACGGAGGTAAAGGGAGATCGTTAATAAGCACCGCGGCACTTCGCGTTCGAGAGTCGCAAAGGAAGCGGTGGATTGTGGGAATGAAAGCGGGTAGGGAGTGGAGCACGCCATTGTCGCCACACGAAAGCGGTCACTTCCGGTGGCGCTTCGAGACAAAAGGGAGACCTATTGACGTCCATACAACGAAGTCTGATCCGAAACGAGATGCTGCCGCTTGACCGAGACTTTCGCGAAACGAAGACGACATGTAAGTACTTTTTGATTTCGATTTAGGGATATTTGTTCTAAGGATAATTCAGTCGTAACTAAAATTTGCATTTAACACAATTAATATGCATTTTTTTCAACATTTCTATTATTTTTTGTTCGAAAATTTCGTCAAACTAAGTTTATTCGCGACGCCCACGTTCCGAGGTACAAAAATTCGTTGTAGGAGTTCCCCTCGCGGTAATCATCGCGCGAACAAGTTTTTTTCGAGCAAAGCGATAAGAACTCGAACCGGGAGAAAAGAGTGGCGAGAATTATGGAGTCGCGCGAAATTTTCTGGTCTCCGAAAGGTCGAGCTTGCAGGAGGGGAAGTTTCGTTGGTCGTTCGGCGATCTACGAGCCGATCGGTATCGGAAGGCCGGTACTTCGAGTGGGCCGAGTTTGGAAAAATAAAATCAGTCCTTCGAAATAAAAACGGCGTGACGTGTCTGGCCCGCATATCCTAATATGTCCGCATTACAGTTACGTGTCGGACGTAAAACCACGGCCCAAGAGAGTTCGAGGTAGGACCATCGAATCGCGCGTAATTACGACGTAGCCTTTTGCCGATCTCCGATATACATATATACAAGTATGTATACGTTGTACGTACACGTCAAAACATTTGACCCGTTTCTTTCCACGCGTACCCAACTCCGGGGGGGTACTTATATACTTTCGTAGGAATTTCGGATCGCGTGACTCCTGAAAATCGGTATAATCAAAGATACGTCGTTTCTTCTTTCACCACGAAATCGCAGATTTCGTTTGTTTCATTACTCCCGGGATAAAATGTGAGAGGATCAATTTCTTATTGTATCGTGTTGGAACGATACGATCCCCAATCACGATTCCCAATATTACAGTTTTAATTAAGTGCGATAACAAATATTACGTATTGCCAGCTTTATGTCGTTAATAACTGTGAAATGTGTGTATCAATAAAATATTCAGCTATATCCATCGGCATCTCATACATTTTGACCAACTCAAAATTTACATTAAACGCGAAACTCGAAAGGAATTGAAATTTCTAGCAAGAATCCTTTCTTTCCATACTACTTAATATTTAGAGAATGATGAATATCACAAATAATTATAACTAAATTTTCTATTAATTTTTATCAGGAATATAGAAACAAACGTTAATTAAGGACATTGAATATTTTTACCCGTATAAAAAGAGCACGAGGAAAAACGAAATGGTGTCGAACGTATACAGACGTTCGCAACGTTCAAAGGGTTGATATAAAGCATCGAAGCATTCCCCGTGTTCGATTAGTATTCCATAGGAGTGCGACGGGGTATCGGCCGGTCCGCGGCTACTTCAAAAAGTTCGATGCTCGACGAAAGCTCGCGCCGCAGCACACAAGGCCGTGGGCGCACACGGGAGAGAATTTATTCGCGGGGCTTCGCAAATTGACCGTAAAAAGAATCACGAACGGTGGTGCATCGGGTACGGCGATTAACCTCGGCAAATCGCCGCGTTGAGACGCAGTCATAATTTTTCCGGACGACGTTCGAAGATCGAGAGAGCAGTTGCACGCGTGTACGACGGAAGAATGTGTGTGCACGCGTGCGTGTATATTACATACACGCGTAACGACGCTGTGGGTCTCGATCTTCGATCGGCAAGATCCGCGTTCGGTCTCCGTGGATCGAGTCGTGCGCCGGATGGAAATCGAAGTTGGTTTTTACGTTCGCACGAAAGAGAAGCATGCCGATAAAAGTCACGAGTCGAGTGCTCGTCGAGCTCGTAAAATTGACTTCGTACGGTAAACCCACGCACGAGCCACCTAAAGGTGCACTCGTGCGCGCAAACTCGCTTAGCTGAGAGAGAGAGAGAGAGAGAGAGAGAGAGAGAGAGAGAGAGAGAGAACGTGAGTATGTTTGTGTGCGTGGAAGGTAGCTTCGAGATTTCCAGGACCGATATCGCTCGACTTCCTCGAAGGCCTATCGTCGATCTTCGCGCTTCTCCATGACGAGGTCCACGAGCTCGTTTCTCGATCGAAAAAAGTTAGGATATCCCGAAAATTTAGCGCTCGATAGTGTTTTACGTTTTTCATTGGCACCGCGACTTTTTTCGAATTCGATTCTTTTTTTTATTTATTTCATTCTTTTTAGATTGCATTTGGATATTCTTATACTGCATATATTGTCACGTTTGTATATTTGTTTGAACATCAAATACGACAACTAATTTAGGACGGAAGGAATAAATGACTAATTATAGATCCTTTGTGAAATGCCACTGACGCGTATTCGAAATTTTCACACAACCTGGTAATTGATAAAAAATATAAAGAGAAAGTAACTCACTTGAAAACTTCTCTCGGAGGACGATGGCGGAGTGAGGGGCGAGCGATGAATTTGCCTGGTGATCATAGAAGTCGTCGAGGGATTCCTGGAAGAAGGCACTTTCGTTTCTCTAGCCTCTCTCTCGCAAACCGATCCAGGCGACCAGATTTCATTCTTTCTGCTGATGTTCGACGAGACGTCGCTCGGCTTCGTGCTGAGATTCAGGGGCACCTCTTCCTCTGAAACGCGCGATTACGATCGATCATCGTACCAAATCGATATCCACGTAAGGAAATGATCACCGTTTAAAGTCATTAACGCAGAGAACTCGTTGTAATTTGCTTTTAAAAATAAAATTATTATGTGATTACCAGACGACGCGCGTGATAGCGCAATCTTTTACGAAAGGTATTCTCTAACGAGTCAGCAACGAGCTCGACATTTGCCGTGCTTCGTCGCGCATTCGCGTGAAAGCAAAGAAAAAGAGAGAGAAAGAGAGAAATAATGGGAGAATATCGAGCCGTTTATTCTTATCGAGGTGGCACTTAACTTTTCGCTATCTCTTCGCGAATACACCGTAAAACGCGTAGGAGACGCGTTTTCTTGGAAAATATGTCGAACGATCGCGACACGAACTTATCGGAATGGAAGACGACGAAAACCGTACGATCGGGGACTCGAGGGAAAGCTAAGAGGAGAGGAAGAGGAAAAGAGCACGGCCGAAGGATTCGCAAATGAGTTTAATTAGGCACGTTCTCGGCTCGAGTACTTCCCCATTCGACGATAAGATTAAATTCTGGCAAAATAAGCGCGTTCGGAAGATACTACCGACCGGTCGAGATATCGGCTTGGCCTATTTTTCTTCTTTTTTTTTGCGGCAAAACTCATGCGTGTGGAAAAGCGACCTAAAATGAAGGCGCAATAGCGCTTCGTCAGAGTCGTTCGAGTATTATCGGAAATAATTGGAGGAAGAAGCTCCGCCGATGTCGTACGCTCGGAAAAATAACGCCTTCGACGGTAGCAGCTGCGCGATTAGCCTTTGTTGTAAACTCCCCGCTACGATCGTAGGTACGTAGGTACCTACACGTACAGCCAGCCCGTTCCTCGCTATTTACGAGCACCGTTCATTACGGAATTGTCCGACTATATCGTCTCGTTATCCGATTCTTCGTAATCACGCGACGATACGTCGAAACCATGTCGTTCGCGTCACACGCCTTAATTATTCCCATTCTAAACGATCGCGCGACGATTAGAATAAATTTGTTCGAATCTTCTCTATCGTCGGTGCGAGGTGCGAAATTGTAATTGATGGAATTAGCATTTGGCAAATTCACGAGAATGTGTGCCAAAAAAAAAAAACGTGCGATAGATCTCTTTTTAATCAAGTGGACGCGTGAATTATTTAAAGTGAACGTCCGATAAATCCGAAGGGTAAAAGTCGCGAAACGAACGCTTAAAGAATTCATTACAGTGAAAACGATCGATTCCGTCGGACGTGTAAATAATTTGAGAGCACAGGTCGGACATTTTGTCGAGTAAAAACACTTGATTTAATCGAATAGTCAAATATTATATTAGGTATACAAGGATAGACAATCTTCTCACCGAAGGCAGCTTTTTCTGTGGAGCATCTCGGCGAGCCTGGTTTAACCGGGCTGAGAGGTTCCGGATGAATGGGCGAACAATTGGCGACCGGTGTCGTCTGCTGAGCTGGAATTCTTAACGGCGGCAGAAGGGAATGCGGCAACAGAAGGCCCACGTTTCGGGCCCACCAAGCGGTCCCGGACGTCGCGTAACCGCTGTACATCAGGCCGCAGCGCATCTCTAAAATAAAAAAGTGTTCCAGACCTTTTAATCCTCTATATTCCAGAGGAACTTCTAATCCTTTCTATCGTCTGCAATTTCTAATCAGTTTGTCCGAGTAGGACCAATTTTATTTTATATTTTATTTTATTATTAGTCTTATTTGAATTATTTGAATTTTGATCGAGGAGTTTAAATTGTTATATAATATAATTTATTATATAATAAATATTAGATTCAAATTATTCAATTATTGATCGAGAAAGTGGCTTACCTCGCGTGGGTACGCTCGCGGCAAGGGGTAAATTCTGCAATCGCAAATCCGAGCCATAGCCAGACACGAGAGTGAAAGCGCTGAAACGGTCCGGGACAGGTACGCAGAAGCCCGAAGGAGGATTCGAGGAGGCTACGCTGCTCGCGCTGCTTCCCGGAGCACCGGGACTCCAAGGAGAGGGTGGTAACGTCACGTTAGGGCTGCTCGGTGGTGAGAGAGTGGCCGGGGGTGAGAGGGCTCCCACCGGAACTCCCACAGGGTTGCTGTGAAGTTCCGGTTTCATGTGCCAACTTCGCGGTACCGCTTCTGGAATCGCACGAGGAATTAATTTGCAATCTTACCGTAAATCTGTTTATCGAAAATTATATAGGTATCCGATAGATAAGTAACGCGATCGGACGAGGCGATCGTTTAATGGACAGGATGGAATTCATATGATTCATTATCAATCTGTAATTTTAATTCAGGTATTTCTGTGACAAGTATAATTCTATAGCGTTGGATGATTTATATACGATCGAACGGTACGTAAAATTCTTTTATCACCGTAATATCGCGATGATCTGTCAAGTAACTTCTTATTAGGCGATCGCGTCTGCATTTATTTTACCTCTGCCATTAGCGATGATCTCTCTAACGTCAGCATGTTCTGGTTTTATGCTCGTAGTAGATAATGTTTGCGATTCACGCAGCTTTTGTAATAGCCGCATAACCCGGTAATCGAAAGATGGAAGATACGGCAATGAACATTTTTAATTGTTACGAAGATTAATTAAGATGTAAATACGTGTGCAACGTTATCGACTCTCTCTCTCTTTCTTTCTCTCTCTCTTTGCTTTTCATAATAACCCCTTTGGGAAGATATAGATAGGATAACTAATATCGTGACAAAAATTGTATAATTAAAATCGATAATTCCAATGCTTAAAGAAAAAAGTATACATATAAGTATATACCTATACCTACCTACGTATGTATATGTAAGTAAAGACATTGTAATCAAGTTTGCCGTCACGTATGATGAATCGACAAGAGACAATCAAACTGGGCTATCTTTCTCGAAAAAGTTGCGAAACGGTGCTCGGTACCTACCCGAGCCGGTTAATGATAGTTGAACGCACGAAGAACCGGTCTTACATATTCGATGGGCTCGATGACACGAGCCCGCTGCGTATAGCCGAACGATCGTTAATCCCGCGTACTCGAAAAATTCAAGATCAGTAATATCTGGAGCAGGAGCAATTACCGATTATATTCGAATAAGTATATCTCGGTAGAGGAAATAAGTAAACGGGACGAGAAAGAGAGTGTGAGACAGAGAGAAAGAGAAAAAGAGAGAAAGAGAAATAAAGAGAAAGTGGAGATCGGGGGGTGGAGTAGTTGGGCACGGTACCAGTTAAACGGCTTTAACTCGCTTTAACCCCTACCGCTTTCGATATCGGACTCACGAGGATTATCGTACGAGCGTTTAACAGGAGCCGGCGGTTTTACCTTGCCGAGCACGAGCGTAACATCGTAAAAAGATCGCCGAACTCGGCCGACGTAAAAGGAAGATGGAAAAGTGGAGAACACGCGGGAAGTCACGATTTACGAGGTTCGACGTTGTAAATCCAATCCCAATTTAAGGTTCAAGGTATGATGCCTCGGAGACGAGGTGGAACGAGTCCAACTCGGAGCTTTCCCTCAGGCGGCGTTAATTTATCATATGCGGTACAAGTTCATTCCGCTCGACCGATCGATTTCTTCTTTCGGCAAGAGTGCACCGACGAAATTTGTCTTTTTCAATTTCGACGATAATACATATGTATATAAGACTCGGTATCGAGGTATGAAATGGAAAAGGACGAATATACAAATGAGATACGTACGTTCGAGAAACGATTTCGGCGATATTTTCTTGTTTGTTTCTTTCGTGAAAAAAGAAGACGCGACGTAAATCGCATGAATCAGAATACCGACGATTACGTTTGAGTTTAAACAAGAAAAATGCAGTACTTAAACGTCGCGAACGCCGTTTGATGCGTCAACGGTTCTCGCGTATCTACCCCATTGCGCCGCTCGCAAAACAAGGCGAGCGTAGGTACACGTACCTACGTACTTGGGTGCTATGCTGACCGAAGAGCGAAATGAATTATATATGTCGCATGGTGTTCGTGCACATCCTGTATTGTCCTGGCTGACTCGTCGGGAGACGAGATCCTAATCTCTGGTCGACCAGGCGTGATTGCTCGACGACCGAGCGTAATAAAAGCTCCCGAGTACGACGAGCGAGCGTGTGTGTGTGGGAACTTTCGAAAGCTCGCTGCTTCGCCATCGTCGATCGCGACGATGTTAACGGGTTGACGTGTGTCTCGCGAGTCCTCGACAGAGCGTCGAGTTAGTATAAAAATATATATATGTTATAAAGCCGAGCTTTCGTAGGTTAGATTTTGTGAAAATTTATATAACGATTGGAACGAAGAAAAATATTGAAAAATATGTTCACTTTGTCAAGCTTGTTCTTATAGATAGAAGCGAAGCGAGTCGCCCCTGATAAATAATTTCCATCATCGACGCGTACCTTCGCGTCAGTCGCGTGCGAGACAGGATCTACGAGGTTTCATGTGATTCCGGAATATATTTAAAACACTGACGTTCGAGATGATAGCCATCGCGAGCGTGCTCACGCTCAACCTCACGAGTCTCTAATAAAGACGATACTCGCTCATTCGATTCTACGCAAACGACGATTTATAATTCTTTATCGTTTCGAATTTTACGCCCGGAAATAAGCGAACCCGATCGGAGAGTAGAACACCGATAGCCAAAAAAGTCGTCGTCACGTTTAAAAATGCTTTCGGGGATTTGCACGTCAATGCGCTTTTCCGTAACTCGTTATGCGTCTATTTACTTAACGCAGTTTTCCGTTGCATTTGAAAGGAAGAAAAGCGACGGCAAGAATGCGTGTATAATTTTCAAGGTCCGATTAGACTAAAATATTCAACGAGCGAATTATCCATAGCGTTGTAAAGGAAAAACGAAAGCGGCTGGAAATTATCGCTTAACTATGAGGAAGCGGTGAATGTTGTTAACATTTTAGGCGGTTAATAAAATACAGAAATTATAT
>JAIFRP010000022.1:2356125-2378276 GCA_032403825.1 Odynerus spinipes
GGGTCGCTCTCAAACGGAACTCCCATTGCAGGTGCAACCAGGAATGCCTAATAAGCGAGGGCTCCAGGAGTGGGGGGAAGGGTGGTGTTGGCGATGGTGGTGGTGGGAGGCCGATTCGTGGTCTTTTGAAAAAGGCTCGGTCAGAGAGGGTGCATGAAAAAGACCAGAGTAATTAACGAATACGCGTAATTACCGGCAGACAGAGGAACGAAGGAACGAACGGACGAATGAACGGACGGATCGAGGCAAAGATGCTGACACCAAGAGAACGCACGGATCGCATGTCGCACTCCGTTCACTTGTTTCCCGTTAGGACAGCCGAACTCGTTCTACCGCTCGTCGCGTGTCTTCGAGCACCGGATTCGGTCTTACGGTTTTTTGTGCTTTACTTTATTTTTTATATTATCAATATATTGCGGAATGACGAAACGTGCGGTTTAATTTACGGAACGAATTCACTCGCGAGACTGAAAATCGCTCGAATGGATAAGCGAGCAGGTATGTATTTGGCAGGAGGAAATAAATTTTTGTAGATTCAACTTTCTTTATACCTAATTGATTATGTTTCAGTATAGGAAGATTTCAAGATGGCTTGTGACAAAAAATATTGTCAAGCGTTAACGCAATCAACTTTAGAGAATGTAAAGACGAACGTTAGGAAAAATCTATGACTTACAACAATTGAACGCGTTGGCCCGTCGGCCATAAAGCATTTTCGTAGATCCGATCTCAAAAATTGCTCATTATGCAAAAGCAGAATGCTTTATAGAGGGGTTTATTTTTAGAGTAAAAGTTATCTCGAGCAACAATCTCGAGCGTGCGCGTTCGTTACACTCTCGCGCACTGTTTCACCGAGTTTGACGAACCGAGAGATCCACCGCACGAAATCCTTCCTCCCTCATTTCAATTTGTAATTTTTTATTTGTGCACGAACCCTCGGCGGGGGCTGGCCACCTGCGCTCCTCGTTCGCAGCCAAGATTAAGTGGTTTCGTTAATCCTTAAGAGCCGCGCGGCTGTACGTACGCGCGCGCGCTCGTGTTCGAGAGAACGTTCGCCTCGATATACGAATCTTTTTCGAAACGCTTTCGGACGAGAAAATTAATAGGAACACGCAGGGGACGACTCGCACCGACCGCAAGATTCTTCGTTCGTTAGGCGGGGATAGATCAAATTTTCTCTCGACTTCTCTAAACTGCGTCTCTCTCTCTCTCTCTCTCTCTCTCTTTAAAAGTTCTCGGTAGACCACACAATAGGACGTAATAGAAACCGACGCCCATTTCTTTATTCTATTATTCTCTTTTTTGAAAATCATCTCTATTGTCGTTACACAATCGAAAGAAAAACACGCCATTTACGTGATTATTCCTAAACGGTAGCTGCAATTGTTTCCTTTTCTTTTTTCGCAAAGAACAACGAACTTATTAAAAATCAATATTAAAAATCAATTCAACGAGAGTACAAGTAGTGGTGGTACGAATCAGCCGGGCAGTAGGTATCGTGTGCGTGTTAACAGTCTAGGAACCGTTAAACGAGCAACAGGCGCTCTCGCTCGCGCGGGCCATCGAACGAGCAATCTCTTTTCTCCTTCTCTTTTTTGTTTTTTGTTTTGTTTTAAAGTACGAGGCGAGATCTGTTACCTTCGCCTTTTTCTTCGGCACGATTCTCGTAGCGGTCCTTTTGCCCTCGGTATAAATTCGTGAGGATATCGGACACGAGTATCAAAAGCCACCAGTCATGCTCGGTCAGAGGCGAGTGCACGAAAAGAGGAAGGATGCACCCACGGATGCATCGAGCGGAACGCGCGGCTCCCTACAGGCGCCCGAGTTCGCGCGCGCGCACGCCACCACGTCCGCCTTCTCTTCTTCCCCTTTAGGGCAATAGGCGGATCGTCGTCCATTGGCGTACCTACGTCGCTTTATGTCTTTTTGCTTTCTACCACGGTCTACGAAGCCGAGCGCCACATGTTACCAATGGACGGTTGCGTTACGTTCGGTAGGATTAGATTTATTCCAACGAATTCGGTCATTCAATTCGTTCGCCTTGCATTTAGGTATTTCCTTTTGCTCGTGTGACTTTTAAATCTAGGGAATGGTTAATTTAAAACAAGTGCATTTTGTATGTCTGCATATTTTTATTCGTCGTTTCTCTTTTACAGGAATTTTCTACAAAAATATTTGGAGATGTTAGTGTACACTTATGTAGATTAGATGGAACTATTAGAAGTTTAATATACACGCACGCATACACGTCTGAGAGAATTAGAAACTCCTAAGTAAAGTAGGTATTTGTCCAAAATTAAATGGAAATCACTCATTAATGACTCGCGTGTCTTAAAAAACTAGCTAGTATGAAGTAGCTTATTATTAGTCGATAACGAGTCACGAGACATAGATTTTCGCGCAGCGTGTTCCTTGGGTACCGCTTACGCCAATGACGGAGGAGCACGTGACTTTCGGGCACGTGTCGGCACGTGCCACCTTTCCCACGGAGAGCACGCGCGTCTCTCCTTTTTCCCCCACCACGCAGCAACAACTCGCGCGCGCGCGAGCACCTTCTTCCTTCTCTCACCGTGTTTCCTTCCTTCTCTCTCTCCTTTCTCTCTCTCTCTCTCTCATACTCTCTCTTTCTCTCTCACGCTTTTTCGTTTAGCCTCTTCTACTACCAACCACGAACGTCTACCCTTCCCGAAGTCCAACTTACCCCCACCCTTCCGCACGTTTTGCCGTCGTAGGCCACGCTTGGGAGAGCCAGGAGAGACTCTACCAACGACTTTTCCCGCTCGTGCGGCCGAGCGTGCCACGCTACTAAACGGAGATGCGAAGCTTCGCGCCGTCGCGTCGTTCCTGCTCGTCCGTGTAGCAACGCGCGTAGGGGCTGAAAACACCTGTGCATTGTCGTAGCAAGTAGCGATACTTCGGGATAGTTTGAGATAAACCAACTCCCTGGGTTTCTTATACTCTTTCGGTGGGTGCTCGTTTTTTTCTTCTTTCGGTGAGATAAGCCGGCGATTAGTATCGACTTATTTCAGGTTTGTTTGGTTTAGACCGGAATGCTACGTTTAAGAATTTTTTTTGTTATGTAAAGAACGTGGGATTTGAAAATTTGGGAGAGCGCGTTTTTAAGAACAAAGATTAGACTCTTTATTCAATATTTAATATCTTCTGTAGAATATTAAAAAAGATTTCAATCAATTTTATTCACCTTCGATCGAAAGAATGCAAATTCCGTATACTCGCGATCTTTATCGCAAAGATACAAGCGACTCCGGCGACTTTTGAGAAAAAAGCAAAAAGTGAACTCTTCCAAAGCGATCGTAGGACCGTAACAACGTCCGATTCTTTATAAAAGTTGGTCACCTTGCCGTGCGAAAATCTTCGGTACGCACACTCGGCGTGTGATGCATTATTCAGTAGCCGAGTTCCGGAGCGACGCGTAACACGTTCCCTAGGACTGTTTACGTATGTAATAGCCCGTCCATCCAATCGCCCATGCACACATACACAAACCCACACGTATAAACATGGACACGTGTGTGTGTATACGTTTAAGTAGCTTAACGCACAGCCAAACATTCACACGTATCTTACACATACTTAATAAACCGTATAAACGGGATCGAAGATGTAGCGTATCCCGTAGGTGTGTTTATTTCAATTGGTATTAGTACCTACATAGGTAGGTATATAAGGTGCGTGTACGTATATACGACAGTAGACGATACGCGAACGCCGCGAGGAAGATGTACGCGCGCGCGCGCGCGTGCGTGCGCTCGTGTATGAAAAAGCGAAGCAGCTGCACCAACGGTCGTATACGCCCGCACACGCTCCGCTCTGAAGAAGGACGATTAAAACGACGAGGAGAACTCGAAGAGGAAGAGGAAGAAGAGAAGACGCGCGTCGGACCGGTTTCGTTCCGATGCACCGGACTTATGCAAAATATTTTTCGAAATTCATCAACGCTAAAATTGTTTCGAGCTGATTTAGGGTTGATTTTGCATCGCGGTGATTTAGAAAACATAGCGATTTAGATATAACGATTCTAGGCACGTAGATCACGCGATATATTTCCTCCGATATTTTATTTAAACAATTTACAGCCGTACCTATTGTTATTCGTATACCCGCAGGTAATATATCCACTTGTTTAATAAATCTCTCCGCGGTAACGCGTCTCGCTTTCTTCCATTGAAAAGTACGAAGAGCGTTATGTCTCGGAGCGAAGTAAAAACTGCGATTGCGTTCATTCCATCTTGTCTTGTAAATTCGGTCGGTCGTTCCTCTTTTACTTCACCGCGAAGCGTTCCAAGATTTGGTAGGTAGGTATACTTTCACTCGGCGGCGAAATAAAATGGCAAATTAGCGAGGAGGCGAAACGAGGAGAGGAGGATTCACCTCGTGAAATTCCGAGGGTGAGAGGGTGGGAGAAAGAGAGACAGTTGTCCAATTCAAAACGGACTTTAAGTCTGTCGAGTTAAACCACTTATAACGTCGCCGGCAGCCGGTTAGAAGGCAGTGTCGTTGGCCGAACACCTGGTTTAAAGCCTGCGGGAGGAGGATCTGGTAAGCGCGTGTATGGTGGTCGTTCATCCCTTGCAGGGTGATTAAATGAAGCACTACGATTCATGAAGGAGACCGAGCGTGAAACACTGTTGCGTTCCCCGCGCGCCACTTGAAACTTTAGACAATCGGCTGCTCCTCTCTCTCTCTCTCTCTCTCTCTCGGTCTCTTGTGTATACGCACGCGTTTGTCAACGGCTCTTTTAACGGTTGGTTTAACGAAGTCACCGACAAAAAGAAGGTACCTTTAGCACCTTGTCCAGTCTCGTACCGTTAATAAGATTTCTTCGTGGCGATAAAGTTCGTAAGTTTTAAGGAAAGCCGAATTCCGTGCTTTCTTGTCCCACGTACGCGAGACTTTGTTACTTTACTTTATTGTTCCGTAAAACAGTTTATTGGGAACGTCACTCGTATTTGGGGAAGTTGAACCCGATGCTTACCGAATACCGTGTACGTCGATATAAATTTGCAATAATCTTTATCGCCTCTTAAAGGTATACAAATACTTTGCAACATTATTCCAACCTGGAGAGTATCGTTTTACGTACAACGACTTATACATTTTTCCTTTTCCTTTTTTTTTACGCTTAATATTTATACCGCTTTCGAGCCACGTCGAAGCATCAAGTAGTACGACTCAAAGATATCGCCTACGGTCTTTCCATTCGCGCGTGATTAAAAGATACCCGGCGAATGACTTACGAGTGTTCCCGATTGCGCGTGCGTGGTTAAGAAAAAAAGAGGAACAAATATGGAGGCGGAGAGAGAAAGAGAGAAAGAGAGAGAGAGAGAGAGAGAGACAGAGAGAGAGAAAGAGAAAATTGAAATCCACGAGCGCGATGACAAAGTTAATGGCTCGCGGACGTAACGAGCAGGCTGCGCATTAATAACGCGTAGATTAAATAAAGAGCGTCGGGAGAAAGCGAACGCGTACCTCGTTAAAAGTGGAGGTGGTCAGGAGAGACGTCTGTTCTTCCCCACTCTTTGCTCGTTCTTCGTTCATCGAGATATACCACCTTTGTTCTTTTACCCTATGCTACCTGCCTTCGTCGAACTTACACCCGCCAACTAAAATCGATTTCGAAATCGATACTTCGTCTCTCGGCGCCGGTGAACCGTACGTTTCTCTTCGAAATTTGTTTTTCTTGTGTTTTATTATTATTCAGTCAACATAAGCGAAAATAACGCGAGGTAATGACGCGTGAGAGTGTTTTTTATTATTACAGAAATTTGGCGGGCGATAATAATTTTGGGTTTTATAGATACTTACAATATTTTCTTTATCGATTATCTCAAGAAGAAATATCGTCCGGCTCGAAATTGAATTTAATTTGCAGGCTAATCCGAATCACGCGCTCTCAACCGTATTATACTTTTCTTTATAAGAATATAAATTATGAACGATGGTAAGAAAAACGTAAAGTTAAAGCGTTCCGTTCGTTTCACTCGTTACACGCGAACGCCGTCGGCCTTATTGAGGCTTTTTCGAGGTTGGTATGGAACGAGAAGAGATATACGGAGGAACGAGCGGCTGGTCGGCTGGTGCTAACGAAAAACGCTTCCAGATTCCACGGCAGAGCCGCAAAGAGGAAGAGGAGGTAAACTCGCGGCATTTAATAAAGAAATGACGCGCGATATTCGGTTGCCCATGTATATATGTATGTAGAGTACGTATGCACTTATGTACCTACTGCATACGTAAGCATTTATACGCATTCTCGCACGCGCTCGTATGTACGAAGCATACATATGTAACTACGTTCCGTCTTAGGTACATACGTACAGCCGCATAATTCTCTGCCTTCCGCGTACATATGTACTCACGTATGTATGTTCATATGTATATAGTAATGTATTTTGAACCAATGACGAAAAAGCAGTATACGTGTATGCCTACATACGTTTATTCGATGGCTGCGCTTGTCACGAATAAATAAGGTCGTCTTTCGAATTTTCTTATACGTTGTGTCTACCTCGCGTTATTCGCGCGTTGCCCCTTAAACGTTTCCGTATCGGGCCGGTATCCCTTTTCTCTTATTTTATGACGAGTTAATGCGAGGAAAGTTGATAGGCACCAGCCGTTTCGAGTTACGTCGCTGAATGGTTCTTTTTTTTTTTATTTTAATTTCCATCAGGACGTACAAGTTATTACTCGTCGAATTAAGGTTTTGACAAGACGCAATTAAAAGGTACGCAGATACGGTTAAGCGGTGAGTGTGGAAAGATCGAGCTGATTTTTGTAAGGTGAACTTTGTTTTTCTTATTAGTTTTGTAATCATTCAACCTGCATCGGTTACGGATACGTACGTACCTATAATGTAATAAAAGGAAGGCAAAGCGATACGAGAGCAAAGGGCTCGAGGCTAATATGAAATTCTAATCTCGAAGATTTAACTTCCTCCCGAAGTCAACACAGTTTGCTTTCACTTCAAGCAGGGGGGAGAACTCAAGAAGACTTTTTTATATGCGATGCGACAGACTGCGATCGGCGAAGTTCCCAACGGCGCAGTTGGCCGATGGTTCGAACTTCTTCCCATTAGCTATTTATCGAAAATCCAAGTCGAGCTACAATGTTGTCGCAAGAATTTTATGATATCGCGTAGGAATAATTGATACAACGTTAAGTGTCTCTTTGGACACACTTGGATCCTATCACTTTGCAAACTTTGACGAGGAGTAGCGTTTCGGTAGAAGAATAAACGTTCGAAGAGACAAACAAAGCTGGAAGATAGTTCGAAATGAAGTAGAAACTTCGTAAACGCCCGAAGGCGGTCAAAATACTCTTCCATTCTCTTTTGACAAATCGAAAATGCGAACAGATGTCTTGCGCGTGCTCGAATCCTCCCAGCTTGTGTCAGTAAAATAGAAAGACGTCCTAACTTTGTTTCTAAACAGATTCCAAAATTGAAACAACCAACCGAAGACCAGCTTGGGACCTCTCTTGTATACACATAAGAACACTGGACTGTCGATAATCGTGTCAGTAAACATACAGCCATGGGATCGAAAGGTACTTAACGAATTCACACGTTTCGAGTACTTTTACCGTCTGTAACGATCGTAATTTGGCATCGTAACTTCGACGGAACGAGCGCTCGTAAAACTGACAGTTAGCCGAGATCAAAAACGATCTTTATTCATTCGGTAGAAAAAAAAGGAAAATGGTTGTAAAAGTAAGTGTAAAGTCGTTCGTATCGTCACCTTCGTGAATATGGGTAGGTACGTATTTAAGATAAATCTAATATAAGTTATAATGATCTTTATTAGATAGAATTATCAATGTATGATTTTTAGAGAATTAATTTTAAAAAATACATTAAAGTAATCGAACAGGTAGATGACCTTAAAATGGTCATCGATCTTTTTCTAAATTCTTTAGATAATCAATAGGCGTCCTCTTTTCGCTAATCTCGTGGGTAACGAAGAAATCCTGAAAAGGCGAATCCCGGAAGGAAGGATTCGAAAGGCACGCGACGGACACGCGCCACGTGCTGCGAGGGAGCACCCAAGGTGGGCTCTTTTTTACCTTTCTCTCTCTGTCTCACTCTGTCTCTCTGTCTCTCTCTCTCTCTCTCTCTCTCCCCCCTCCTTTCCCTGCTTTACGCGTTTTGCGCTCGTGCCTCGTGGTATTCGTAGCAAGGCACACAAGGATGGCTACGATGGAGAACGGTCGGACGGTGTCATCTGGCAAGCAGAAAAGCCAGCAAAGCCGAAAACACATGGATGCTTTCGGTTTCCTCCTATGAGTACCCTCTTCTCTCTCTCTCTCTCTCTCTCTTTCTCTCTTAGGGCGTTACCGTGTGCCCCCTATATAACGGTCGACCGTATTTAGTGAGCGTATGCTGGATGATGACGTTCAAAATTTCATATACTTCGAAGTTCTGGTAGTACGAAATTTGTTTAACATTATAAACAAAATTAACGATTTATTATCTCGCTAGAGCCATTTCTTTTTAATATACTTAACCGTAGTTTAAAGTGAGTGCAATCTTGCCAAATATTTGAACATTCTTTCGTTCGTTTAAATCTATTTTTCTGTATCTGACATTTTTTAAATCGATACCATGCATCGATTGGATTAAAATATTAACAATTTTGAAGATAAGGTCTCTTATACAAATGATAGGTATGGTAGATACTGTTCGGTCGAATTCTTTATAAACCATATAAAGGTCTCGATCATCGATTCAAGTGAAAATCTTTTTAAGCTTGCCAATGGAACCGGCTTAACCGGGAACGGATTCGGGCAGTTCCGTGCTTTTCTTGCTCCAGTTAAGAGAAAGTTTTTGTACGATCGCGCGCGAACAGAGTAAAGCAGAGCGAGTTCTCAGCGTGGCAGTAACCGAGACACTTCTCCGAGGCGGCGGCTACGAGCCGGAGGCAAAGTCTCAAAAGAGTTAATGCGAGTACATCCCCGCGAGTAGTCGCATCGATTCCGCCGAGCAAGAACGTGAACTACTTTTGCGTGATTCTGTTTTTGGTATCATCGAGAATGCCTGCTATTTCTCTTCTCTCTCTCTCTCTCTCTCTCTCTCTCTCTCTTTGTCTTTCTTAAATATCAACCGTTGTTCCGTTTAACGAGAATTTCGATTTATCCTTTAAAATTTTTCCTCAGAATTTGTTTGATATATTTATTTCATTTAGTTACACCCACTTTTCCGTAGGACATATATTACGTTAGAAAATTGATCGATAAGCAACGATAAAAAGAATTTGAGAAAATGTCTAATGCGTATTTAAATGTGTTTCCAATATAGAATTTTTAGAGGTGGTCAACAAATTCCATTTCCATTAAAGAAGATGGCCAACGAGCGCATAGTAATAGTCCTAATTGAATTCTATCTACAACAAGGTCCGACACATTAAGAGCATCGAATTATACATTCTAATCCTTATCCCCCGATAAAACACGTGTCTTCGCCGGAAAACGTTCCGGAGGTAGTATTCATGAGAGGCTTAGGTGTCCTATACGAATACATAGGTACCATCGGCTTGGAAACGAAAGGAAGTTCTTAAAAATTATCGAAGGAGCTCTTAATTATAGCAAGTAAGTAGATAAGTAAGTAAGAAGGTCAACGTCAAGAAGGAAATCCGCAAATGAATTTGTTCGTAACGGAAAAAGACATCGCGATGTAGCAATCAGGCAGGTTGGTAAAACGGTAGAAAGGTCCAACGATGACGAGCGGGCCGATCGATGATCTACATACGTCAAAAATCCTTCCGCAAATGACAGCGCGTTTTCTCGTAGCGGTTCTCGCGTGCGAAACCAATCAGATTCTTATTCGTATGGCGAGTTGCTCTCTCGCGCGTAAGTATGGAGTACAGACAAAAATTATGGAAATTGAGGATCACGCAGGAAACTCTGGACGCGTGATGTAATGTGCATGCGCGTGTGGTTCGAGGAGAAAAAAAGGACACGTGGAAAGAAGATCGAGTTGTGGTCCAGCTATCATTTGCCATTCGGAGTTATTACGAGGAGGTCCGATCGAAAATGCGGAACCGTGTATCACGTTCTTCTACTTAAAGTGATTTCACCTCCGATCGAGCCCACTCCCGGTGGGCTCCCAGGCTCCCACCATCTTCACGAGTACTCCACATTTTTCTTTCTCTCTTTCTTCCACTCCTTTTTGGCATTTGACTCCGTTTCTCCGTTTCCTCTTACGGAGATCCTCGTGCGTACGAAAGGAACGTCCTCGTCATTCGTTCCATCCAGCGTGCGAGCGTTTTCGAATCTGTCCCGAAGTCTTTTGATTATGTTTTCGATGCATATCGGGTAAGTACTTGCTTATATGTATACTCCAGCACGGTGATTACGTTTTTAAGTGGGTCTCGCAAAATAAGAACGTTTACATTTGCTTCTTCCGTGGTTTCCCTTTTAACGATGCACTCGATCGATAAGAGATATGTACATATATCGATTTAAAGTTCATTTGTTCGTATCGTCCGATGTAAATCTTCTATTAGCGAAACGTAACGTAGAAGTAGATACACCTCAGTTCCGTGAAAATGAAACGTTCGATCGGAAAGCAGCAGGCACGATCGAAGAGACACGAATCTAGAGTAGAGTCGAAAGGGAAACGTAGAAATGCGAGGAAACCATTATCGAAGGTTTCTCGGTTACTCAAACTGGAAATTCGCTCTTCTGTTGTCGCCGAGATCGTCGTTGAGATCTTCTCGTCGAGGACTTTCCCTCGAAGAACTCGAGAAGTCGTAGTAAAAAGCTTCCTCGTTGAATTCCTCGTTGAGTGGAAAAAGAGAGAGAGAGAGAAAAGGTAGGAAAAAGACTAGTGAGAAGGAGAAAAAGAGAGAAAGAGAGAGAGAGAAAGAACAGCCGGCTGCAAAGACGCACGCGTTTCGACCTTGCACCTGACGATCTGACCACTGAACTTCTTTTCCAAGCGTCGAGTAGACGTATCCGTGCAACTCCCGGGAACGGGAACGTTAATGAGGCGCTACCTTTCCTTGATTCGATCCATAATGAGTGGTTTTCCTTTTCCGTACCGTTGCCGGTAGATTGTGATCTACTTGAGACAGCCACGGCTCACGAGGCAACGCGTTTACAAAGAGCATATGCATAATCTTACGGTAATACGCGCGACTCGCGTAATCTTCCCGAGAGCAATTTTGCGGCACGTTGTTTTATTCGGACGCGCGAATATATTTGAATAAACGGCTCATATGATCGATATCGAGAGTATTATTACTTCTTTTACCTATTTAATTATCATTTCAAGGTGTATCTGCTAACGATGATAGCGATGTAACTAAATGTATAAATAGTTTAGGCAAAATTAGTTTTAAGTACTTAATAACTGATAGTATCTCGCGCAGCACGCGACGGTAATAGTTGTTATTATTTTCGTTAAGTAATTTGTCGATAGAATAATGATTATCGGAATCGTTTGCAATCATTCAATAGGATTTCTAAATAGAAAAGGAAAGTAGCGTCGTCTTCATTCAAGAATGGCGCGCGACTACGAGTGAAATTACATTCTCGTTTCCTTTCAGAATTCGAAGAGACCCGAAAGGGAGTAATTGACGAGGTAAAGGAAGAAGTGAATGGGGAGGCGTATAAGAAAAGAAGAAGCAGCGCTTTCATCTCGCTCTACCTTCGAGAACTCGAGTAGTGCGTGAATGAAGTCGTAAAAGTCCCCCTTCGCTTAGGCCCATGAATGAAGTCGCAAAATATTTTAAGCCTAATCGAGGGACGCGGGACCTTCTTCTTCAATGGCGAGAAGGGTTAGACCTACGCCATTTGATAGATCGACACACGAGCTCGCAGGAAAGCTCGGAATTACGTTTCGAACGTACGGATTAATTTTCTTGGGCGATATCAATTTTTGTGCGCTTAAACAATTTTTTTCTCTATTCGTTTTAAACGCTATCGTTTGTGAAAGAGAAAAAAAGTGTAAAAATCGAAGAAGTATCATTAACGTCAAGAAGAACATCGCAGTCATCGAAGATAATAGAAATAGATCGGAAACGCGAAGTGAAGAGGTTAAAGATTACAAGGCTGGCGCGTCGGCCGTCAGGTAGGCGAGGAATACGAGAGCGAAGCAGGTACAGGTTTTTAATAAAGGAATGCAGAAGGACTGCTATTGACGGAAGTATCAGCTGTTGGCCGGGCTCCTTTCCGTAGAGGAACGTGTACACGACGGGAAAGCCCTTTTAAATCTCAGCGCGGGTCCATAAAAGACGAGCCGGATGATGGACGATCGGGAAGGAGGATCGAATTCCTCGTTAATACAACGCACGCGTTTACCGTGCTCGATCGAGTATGCGTTTACGAATTTACGAATGCGGTCGATACACTGGACATTTAATAATTCCGTTATACGATCCGATCATTCGGATAAAACGTCATCCGAATATCAGTCGTCTCTTACCGTTGGAATTGGAATGTATTTTTATAAAATGCGTATATTTAATTTTGTCTATTTTTATTTAACGAGTATCGCTGGTATTTTACAACTAATTCACATTTCTCTATATACCGTACCTTATATCTGTACAATGGTTATACTTCTTTGATTCGATTACGGTTAATACGGTTATGCAAATAAGAAAGAAGTATCGGTGAAAGGATTTCGACGAAAACAAAGAAAGCCGATGGCGATATCGTCGACACGTTCCAGTCGGGTTATGAAGTCGCGAGGAAGCGACGTCGCGACGGTAGCAAGCGGCCTTTTGAAATATTACGAAGGTCCCGGGTCCGAGCGATAATGTCCTCGACGAGGGTGATACGCGCGACGATAATCATCCGCAAAGTAGTCACGCGGAATACGTAAAACGAGCAGCGTGGTTGGTTTCCCGCGAGCGCGTCGAAAATGAGCACGCTTCTCTCAATCGGTACGCTCCGTGTAACGGCATCAATTTCCATACGTTCCTCTCGCTTATATATAACCGAGAGAGTCGTGCGCGTAATGCCCAGGTGATTCCCCATCGAATTATTAACCGCAGATGCAAGTGCACAACGAATTATTGCGCCCCAATTTTTCAGCCATTAAAGAAACCGAACTGCAACTTTCTTCCTGGCTTATCCCTACGAGTGTATAAAGTAGTAGCGTGTATACACAAAGGAGGATCGCAAATTTTTTAACGACACTCGCGAGGTAACGCCGACAGCCTCGGCGAACGTCCCACGACGCGTTAATATTTATTCGTGATATTTAACGTCCGACGCCTGTTCAAATTTTCATCCAATATCTTCGCACGGTTCGAATTTTGCGAAAGCCATCCTCGTAAATTCGACGCGAAAGTACGCACGTCTCGTTACTACCGGCGCCGTTAATCTTTTCACGGGTGATTTCATCTTTTTCCGAAGTGTTTTTCTTTTTTTTTGCGTCGGTGCGAGTAGGTGTGGTGTAAAGAAGGAGATGGAGGTGAATTGAAATTATGGGGAAAATGAATAGGCGATATTAAACAAAAAAAAAAGAGATATTTATTGTAATTTACTCGTATCATTAACGATTTCGTACGATCTCTTTTATGTTTCCCCGCGCTTCATAACCCGTTCTATAATTATCGGACCAATTATTCTTCTCCGAGCACCTTTTTTTTTAACCTAATTATCCGTGTTACACGCAAGATCTTGAGCTTCGATCCAGCGTAAGATCGTTCGATCTTATCCCGAATAGCGCGAATTCAAAGAAAACTTCCTCCCGGAGCGAAGGAACGAGCCTCCCGTATTTTAGGAGTATTAAATTCGACATAATTGTCGCACAAAAGTTGCTCGGCGAACTTTATGTAGGAAAACAAATTGGCTGTATACACTCGCGAAGAGGGCATATGTTATGCAAATGCTCTTAAATGTCGCACGTGGGCCGATGCACCAGGACGGGGACGCATCGAGGGTGAACGTCGTACATTCGAGTGCGTAGGTACGTATGCGTTTCATTCGTTAGTGTAATTTCGACACGCGACTCGCGGAACAGTTTTTGGGTTCGAGCGACTTTTCGAGACCGTGAATCACGTGTCGGTAGACGACGTTACGAAATAAGTAGTAGGTAGTGGTGCGAATGCTTTTCTCCTGATTGTCAAATTGCGGCATTGCGCTTGAAATTCCTTATTTTTTTCCCCTTTTTTTTCAATATACATTTTCGCTTTACATTTTAATATTTTTTAAATTCAGTTTTTATTCTATACATAACTTATAATAGTTTCAACATTTTTTAAATTCCAGTGTCCACGTAAAAAAAAAGTCTGCATCACCGTCAATTTGTTATCGAGCCGAAAGTGGACACGCCTACCTTCTGAAACTAATCTCGTCGGAAAGCGTCAAAGTTCCCGTACGAACGACGACGGCCTCGTACTAATTTGATGGAGAGCAATTGGGATTTAATGAAGGAGCCTCGCACCGTTCGCGAATCCTTTTGATAAATTACTGGCGGCGAGGCTCGGAGTGGAAAAAAAGTTGGAGAGGTAAAAAGGAGAAACGGAAGAGCGTAAAAAGAGTTTCTTCGTTCGCGTTTGTTAGGCCGCAGTGATTGGCCCTGTACGACGGGACAGGTGCGTGCCGTTAGGTTACAAAGGGCTGCCATATTTCCTGAGATGCGCTTCTTCTTCTGCACGCGTGCATATCTTCCTGCCATGCGTTCTTTTGCTACTTTGTTGTTATGTTTGTAGTAACTTATAAAAAACATAATGATAGTAGTCGTTTCCTCGATTCACCGAAATAGTTATATATACACCACCACATAGAACGTTGTTAACACATGTTTACTGTATCGCGCAGGTATAAGTATACTATATACTTATTATTGTTTAGTTTGTTTATTTCCTTTGTTACCACATCACCGAACGCCAGTCACCCGTCGTACGTCGAGCGCGTAGCAATAAACGTCAGTAGGCGAACAGTACAAGACGGATAACGATAAAATTAACTATTAATAGCTATCTATTAAATTTTTCAATAATTATCCACCTCGTCGGTCGCATTGTCACGTCGTACCTTCATCTACGCAAGACGAAGTAGCGAAGTATAGCGGCTGGCAGAGATAAGCTCGTCTCGTTAACTTCATTATCTTCTCGGAGCCGTCAAGAGATTTTTTTTTCTACAAGCACGTGGGGGTATGGCTCGAAAGCTGGGAGCCGGACGAACGCACGCCTGATGTCAGCTATCGAGATGATAATGAAGCGAACGAAGAAGAGCGAAGATTATTCGGGGAACATATTAATCTGCTCCTGGTTTTATATACGTAATTTGGTTATGTGTACGTTCACATGTGTGTGTGTGCGTGTGTGTGTGCCGCTGAGCGTGTACAAAGCTCATCCGGAAATTAGTAGTCGTGAGGAAGGCGAAGATAAGGAAGATGAAGCGAGGTCGAAGGAAGGAACGAAGTAAAGGAGGGTACGAGCTACCATATGTTCTCTCGTGACTTCGTTCAAAAACCTCGCCACTACCCGTCGAGCTTTGTGTGGGCCTCCACGCATGCGGGCCTTCCACCGTACCTACATACATCGGGGAGTATCCCTTTAACGCTATTCATTTGCTTCGTCTTACACCGTTATTACTGCTGTATCATTAGAGTCATAAACTAGAACGAAGTGACTCAAGGTTTGAGCCGACTGTTCTTCGCTTATTTAGAAGCGAACCACGAATATCTGCAGATGGTAGAACAATGGAATTACTTGTTTTTCTGTGTTTTTAACAAAGTCTCATGCCGGGGTAATTATTTTATTCCATTCATTTATTTCTTCAACGATGACAATCATTTTGCGAGAATCGCTCGGAGAATATCAACTTTTGTCATATAAGTCAGTACTACGTATTCATCGTTATGTTTATTTCTAATTATATAGACTGTAGACATATTTTTTCATAACGATAAAAACACCGAAACGATATGAAAACGGTCAATAATAATAAACTCGTGTTCGGCTTCTTCATTGAAGTACGTGTCATGGTTGAAGGGCGTATTGGCGTGTAACTAATCCTGTGTCGACGACATCATTACCTACCTGATGTCACGAGGGCTCGCTTCGTGTAATTAATACACACAGCATGTCCGTAACTCAATCGACAGCCGCCGCTGCCTGCATTTCGTATTCCTATGGCTGCCATAGTTACCCGCCGTTTGACTGCACATCGTGCGCGAACGAGTAGTCGCGCGCATCGTTCTTCTTCTGGCTCTTCCGTACGCGTGCTCGCAACACGATATCCAAGCGGAAGGTCGTCCGATCATTTTCGGACGATCAAACTGCAATTTGCTGTTCCGATGCTCGCGCGAAAGTTCTTTTCTCGCAACGCTCCGAGTTAAAAATTCGTCCGTGCTGGTCGATCGTTTTGTTTCCTTGTATTCGATAATTAATAAATAATTAGTAACAAAACGATAACGTTCACGTTTCGCGTTAAGTTTAACGAGCGTATAACGACTGGCTCGTCGATCGATAACGCGCGTCAAGCGTATTAATTTTTATTATCGTAAAATCGATCCTGCCGTTGCAATTATGGAGATTATTAATAAAATAACTGTGTCTTCTTTTATTATCGCGAACGTTCGACCAAGGTGGATGCCAAAAGAGTTCGTAAATACACGATCGAGTATCCGCTTCCTGATTTATATCGTTTTATAAAAGGAATGATTTAATTGGCGATACATAACGAACCGAGAGGAAGAAAGTCGAGACGCGGATCGAGCGCAAGAAAAGCTCCGCTACGTTTCGTTCTTCGGGCAAGGATAAATGATTATTACGTTACTCTTAAATACGTATTAACGATGAAATATCGGAAGGCGAAACCCACGAGAACGCGAATTTTTTGCGATAATTCGATAACGAATCTTTTAAGACCGGTACGCCGCTGATTAAGGTTGACGACCACATCAATCGCAGGGGCCACGCACGAAATTGGGTTAATACAGCGATCTGCATAATAAGGCGCGCTAAAAAAAGGTATCGAGGAAGAAGCTTACGGGTCATCCGTAAGCCTTGTGATCTTCTTTCCTCTTTTCTCGTGAAAATTTTCGCAAAGTACCGATCGTTCCTTGATCGCGTTCGGACATTTCTGTATTATCGCAAGATCGTGTTGATTACGCTACGAAGTATCGCATCTGTTTTAACGAGTTATACTTTTCGTTAAAGATATCAAATTTCCTCATTCGCTTGCTGCCAATTCTTTCCGCGATATTTGTATCGTTCGTAAATCTAGAAATGAGGTATTCGATCGAAGTGACATTTATTCTTCCCTTAAATTTATGATGTAAATGCACCGGGAATCGAGTATCCATAAAAGAAAGAGAGAGTGAATCTTCATTGGCAAGAAAACGGTACTCTCGGGCGACAGATGTTCTCTCGTATTAAAAATATAGCGGACACATCAGAAGGATCGCTAATTAACAGTTCTTATCTCATCCTACCGAGGATATTTACACGGGTCCGCCGAAAATTAATACGAAATTTTGAATGGGATTGTTGCTTCCCGTGTGCGTTCCGGCCAAAAAAGCGTCTTTGCATGCTACTAAACGGAAGAGTTTCGAAGCAGGAAACGAGCGTACATTACCGGCCGAGCGTATTAACTTTTTAACCAAGACAACCCGTATTAGCATCTGATTAATATAATAAATTCTCATTATCGCGGGTGAGAAAGGAAGAGGCCCATAACGATACGTTTTCGCGCCTACGACAGATTAACATCCTTCCGTTCGACGCATTAGACGAGAGCGAGAGGACTAGGATTAGGTATTTACGATTAGCATAAGAAATGTTTCGTCTTATCGTGTGTGAGTCATCGATGAAGAAAGTAAAGGATAGCGAGATACGCCTAACAAATTATATCTATTTTTAACAAAGATAATAAATTTATAAATTGTCATTTATATTACGTTATAGTTATCGCGATAAAAGTTAGCGTACGATGTTTAAAATTAGAAACACGCATACTTGAAATAATGCAAGACGAACTCTGATATTTTTTTACGTCGCACCTACCGACGCAAAGTCAGTGTTAAAGGAACACTTCGAGGGGTTCGAACCATTCTGAAAGCGAAAACTGTTAGGTGCCAGATCGCTATAGGTTTATCCATTGTCGTGGTGTCTCCTGTCTGGGATATTCCAGACCGAGAATCGGCTACTATTCTATTAATATTCTAGTACCTAACTCCCTGCCAATGATACGGCATTGTGTCCGCAACCTGTCTCCCCAGTGAAAGGACGTGAAAATGGCCGGGTAGGAATTGGAACGAAGGGTATCCATTTCTTGAATCTATACAATAAAATACGTAAACTCAATTCAAATATTTTATCACATTTCGAATGCGAGTTTTGGTAACGACAGGACACCCCCCCCCACTGCTCTTCTCTTCCGTCCATTAGTTTTGAGGATTCGTCGCGGCGTGCGATCTCGTATTGTACCTGCCGAGCACAAAGACGAGCTGATGCGCAAACAAGGTGTTTAACGAGGCTAACCGACCCTCTTCAATGGCCGGAGCTAATCTAAATAACATTCGAGCGGGTACGGATTACGAATTAGAAGAACGAATTAGTATTCTATAGAAGCTAGGGAAGGGATCGTCGAGACGACGGGCTTTTCTTAAACGCCGGACGTTTAGGAGCTACTTTTTGAAAAATCTTTAAATAATTTACATCGGGTATATAATTATGTATATCGATGAAATCGAGTGTCGTGATTATTGTTGATATTATAAATGTCCGTGTCGTCGAAGCGAGATCGCATTGTCTCGTAAATTGCAAACAAATTGCACTGCTCCATTTACGCGTAACGTTTAATCATACGGTCAAGCGTATGAATAAATTAAAAGAAACTTTATACACATATAGATTGCAACGGGAAGCGGTGCTCGAGTCGAGAGAGAGAGAGCGATCAATCACAGCATTCTACCGGTCACTTACACGCGTTACCTTACTACCTACCTACCTCCTTTCTTACGAATGCACCAGAATGCAACGAGCGGTGGAACGGTCGTGGTGCAATTTGCCTCGCGATACCTCCATTTCGTAGAAGCGATCGCGGACGTCCTGTCATACTCCATAAGGAGCTAAGTAGACGGATACTTTTGGTAACGGATTGACGAACATACACGAGGGCTACCTTCTTTGCTACTTTTATTTCGAAGAAAGTGCACGGGGTCCTTCTCGAAAGTTTCGTGTCATTGATTTATTAAGAGCTGGAACGGGCGACTCTTCTTTAACGACACGAATAACGCGCGTCATCGAGCGACAATTTTTAATTACGTTAAGTAGGTACGAGCAGATTGATTTCGTATATTGTTTTTATCGTTTCTTATATAATTGGGTGAGTTCGAAACCTCTTACCCGATTACTATTTAAGTTTTAACGAGAAATCGGGCAGGAACTTTTGCGTTCACCCGATATTACGTTCTTCAAAAATACATTCCTACTTTCAAGCTCGAGTTCGTTTAAATACTCGACGATTCTAATTTTCTTATGCAACATATTCGTATTCACAATACCTTTATATTATGTAAGCCGGTGCAACGGTAGTCTACCGTGACGCATGTTTCTAAACGCCACGCATATTTTTGCTTAACGATATTCCGCTAAACAATAGGATAACGGAGTGACGTAAAGAATACATTCCAAAATCGGACCGTATTATGTAGTTATTTGAGGGTCGCGCCCCGTTCACGCTTCGTTCGCATTCTTCCTCGAGGAAAATCGAGACACATGGAATACATTAGGGAAGGACGTTCGTTTCTATTCCCTGGAGATTAAGGCGAAAGCTATGATTCGAAGACGAGAGGACCTACTACTACCTACCTGTCGGGCGATCTTTCGTATGCAAATGAAAGCTCGTGAAAGAGGGTTTCTTCCGTCGGGAGAGAGTGCAACGGTGTTCCACGAAATTTCGGAAGGGAAAACATCGAGACGACGATGATCGATTGTCTCGGTTCCGTCGTGGAAATGGCGGGAAGAAGTATGTATCTACTACGCGATACGATTCGATTCGACTTACTCTGTGTCCCGAATGCAAGAAAATTATCGCAATGTAGATACCTAACTTATGTCGTTTGGATTTGTTTAATCGAGCGATCGATAGGTAGCTAGTTTCGGCTTCGATTGTGCCTTCGAGCGCGAAGTAACGATCTCTTGGCATCTCGAGTCTCGAGTGCACGTACGCGTGTCCGTTTACATTTAGTCGTCATTCACGGTCAAATGAAATCGCTTTGCCTCTCTTTAAGCCAATCCACAAGAGCATTCGTACTCGTACGTCGCGCTGTCCATCCCGGTGAAATTTATGGTGAACGCACGCGCTTGTAGAAGCCAACGACGGCGGACAGTGATTGATGAACGAAAGAAGATCTCCTCGAGATTACAGGATGTGTACAGAAAAGCGCGCCTCCGGATCGGAAGAGAGAACACGCTCGCTTTAACGCCGCGCGAGAGAGAGAGAGGGAGAGAGAGAGAGAGAGAGAGAGTATCGCTAAAAATTGAACCGAAATGATAAGAGAAGAGGAAAGATTATTACAATGAATCATCGACACAAGTCGGAGCAACCGCGAACTATATGTATGTTTCTCGAATTTCAACATTTGATTTACGATACGGCAAGAAAACGTTGTCGGAAATTGCAGCTGCGTTTCTGTTCACGGCGAATCCCTTTCTTCTTCTCTTTTCTTGCCTGTTCTTCCTCTCGACGAGCGAGAGAAAAAAAAAGAAGCCGAAAAGGCAAGAAAGTTGATAGCCGGCGGTGTCTGGTCCCGACCGAAAAAATCCGATTGTCTCGTTCGATCCTGCTTTGCCGCATGCGACGCGTTCCCGTTAGTGCCGATCGCTTCGGTAATTGGCGGCCTCGAAAATTCGCTAGAAAGTGAAAATCGAAGCGAACGAGTCTCGGTAGCGGTAAAAGCGGTAGCCGCGAGCCGGTCCCTCTCTCTGTCTCTCTCTTGCTATCTCGAAGGTGGTGGGTGTAGTACGACGTGGAGGATCGCGTCGACGAGCGATGATTACCGGGTTAATTCCCGTCATTACTTTTGACGAGGCGAGGGGACGGGAGAGCTAAGAAAAAAGGAGAGAGAGAGAGAGAGAGGAGGGTGGGGGAGAGAAAGAGAGAGACTACCTAACCCACATCCTCGGGACAGCCACTTCCAAAAAAGTGGACGCCAACCGAGAGTATTTGGGTGGAGCTGCTTATCGTTTGCATTCTGAACGTATGTTTCGAGATTGCTCGTTAATAAAAATTGGCGTGTGGAGAGGTTGCACGAAATGAAAAAAGCCGGTGAAAGGAAAGTAATTTTCGGTAAAGTGGCTTTCGACCTTTTTTTTTTATGCGACAAAGTTAATAGACTTTAGAGGTACTTTAGAAAGGGGTACAAATGGATGGAGATATCAGAAATTGTATGTAGCTGTAAAACATGGTATTGCAATTATATTTAATTAGAGATTTGATACACTCGAATAGAAGAAACAATACTATAAATTACAGAAATAATCCTTTCGCCAAACTGTCGAGCTTTGCGTCATCTCGAACCTTTGCACCTTTCGAATGCACGCACGAACAGCCTAACTCATCAAAGTGATTCATCCCTAATCCCATACTACTTACAATAAATCCCACGATATTAGAAATAAAAAGAACCGACTCACAAAGCTATTTATAATTCTGCAGTTTTATATAAAACCAAAAGAGATAAAGGTCCCGATCGATCGATAAGAGATCAATCTTCGATCTTCGATAACGGTATCGAAAGGAGAAGAAAAAGGAAGATCGAAAAAGTGGTTCGAGAAGGTTCAATTTAGCGAGTACACGTTAGAACGGTGTCAGGAGAGTCGAGCGAGGTCCGCAGGCAGACAGGTAGCGTTTGCGTGGCCCGGAAAGGCCGAGATCAATTTTTCTCTCTTAATCTTCGGCGGGCATCGGTTGATCGCGGTGCCGATTTCGCAAGAGAAAATCGGTCGGGTTCGGCGCGTGCGCGCCGAGGAGGGAAGAGAAGACGTACGTGCGCGTGCCCATCGCGCGCTCGCTCTTCCACTCGTCTGGTAATCGGCGCGTGCCCTCGCGCGCGCAGGTAGGAAGGAGGGTGCTCTTGTATGCTCGCTTGCAAAAGAGAAAGAGGAAGAGAGAGAGAGTGAGCGAGCGAGAGAGAGAGAGAGAGAATGTGAGAGAGACAGAGTGTG
>JAIFRP010000022.1:2392292-2406027 GCA_032403825.1 Odynerus spinipes
AGAGAGGGGGGGAGGAACAGAGAAGAGAAAAAGGATACAGGAGAAA
The DNA here is from genome assembly GCA_032403825.1 of Odynerus spinipes. Classification (NCBI taxonomy): domain Eukaryota; kingdom Metazoa; phylum Arthropoda; class Insecta; order Hymenoptera; family Vespidae; genus Odynerus; species Odynerus spinipes. Next base: position 2,392,339 of record JAIFRP010000022.1, read on the forward strand.
GACAGGGAAAAAAGAGCGAGAGAGACAGAAATACGTCGCGTGCTGTTACGTTTACCCAAGCTAAATTGTAGTCGGCGCGCATCTCGTGCATGCGTCTTTAATTACAACGCGCCGCGACGTTTTTGTAACACGAAATGTGGCAAGTAATGTAAAGCCATTTGCAACGCTGGAATATGCTTTCGTTGGCCGCTTAATTGGGAAGTTCTGGGAAGTTACTGCGTTGGAATGAAATCGGGTTCCCGAAGATACCGGTCTCTACGGTGCTGCTTCACCCACGTCCTCCACCACCGTGCTACTTTAATTTTTATACGTTCTACTTAAGTATGCTACAATATCATTATTTCATTACGGTTCCACCGCAAAGCGAGCCGCTTAATGGTGGGAGGTCTTATCAGATATACTGGACAAAAAGATATAATAGCGTTTACTTATGAAACGAAAATTAGTGGTTGATTACGTTAAAATGTAATTTCCTTGTTAAACATGGTAGATATGTTAGCTCGCGTTTTTTGTAAGTAAATTTAAATATATACAAGTATTAAATAGACACGTGTTTTGTTCGTTATAATAGTGGTGTTTAACTCCGTTTAATTGATCGTTGTAATATTAAGTGTTTTGCAAAATTATCTACAGGGAAATAAATAAACATAATTTTAATGGAGAATGAAATAGTGAGAATAAGATACAAGTAGGAGTTGATTCGCTTTTATAATGACAGATATCTGTGAGAGCGGTCGACTATTTTATTTGATCTTTTAACGCTTACAACGTTCGTGAAGTAAATACATATGCATATACGTACACGGTGCTATCTTTAAAAAATAGATAAACTTGTGCCGCATTGTAATCGAGCTAGAAATTACGAGATTTTATATCTGAAATCGACTTTACCGTATAACGCAATGATATCACGAACTCTTAAGGAAGAAAATTTCTCTCTCTCCCTCTCTCCCTTTTTGTAATAAAAGAACAACATCCTCCGATATCCTTATTACCGTTGTATCATTGCCCGAAATTTCATGCGTGCGAATGTAAAAGCTGAACGAGCGTTCGCCGATGTAAAATTTATCGCGCGACTTCTGCGGATAATCGAGGCTCCGACGTTCGCATTCGATCTCGATCTCTTCTCGTACATATCCTTATACACATGCATACGCGTGCGAGAGGTTCGAGGTGACAGTGGAAGAGCCACAGAATGCGCAGGGATTAGCATATCGAATGAGCCATCGGGGAAGAAGGTCGCTGCGCGTCAACCACGAGTGTAAAATTTGCGCACGGGCGCAACTTTACCATATCTAGATAAGCTTGCGACCGATGGCAAATCCTTATGGATTGGATTTGTGTTCCGCCATTATCCGATCAGATGTAATTAAAAAAAGAGGGGGATAGATAAAGTGTGTGTGTATGTGTGTGTGTGTGTGTTGGAGTAAGGAAAATAAAATTTATATGGATTTTCGTTAATTTTTATTTTTGTCGGGTTACTTCAGATAAATTTTGGTGATTTAAATCGATTTTCTTTTTTTAATTAACTTACGATCTGTTTCTTAAGTTAAAAAGTTACGTGATTCGATTTATCGTATTATTCTTTTTATCTCTATATAATATCTACGCAATTTCATAAAAGTATTGCTATCTTGTCGCGAGTACAATAAGATAATCTTTTTTTTAAATTATTCTCGTACGTCATTGTCATTGAATTACCATAATTGTCGAGTATTATATGAATACTTATCGTAAAGCCTAAACTATTACTACAAATATAGCACTCTAATATTAGCTTGCATATAGTTTAGAAGTCTGTCGATTACTTAAATCATAATATTATCATAACCAAAACAAAGAGAAGTCGTTCGCGAATAAATCGGCTCGCTTTTGATACGCGATATCCCGATCTTTCGATTTGAGCCGAGAATAAATTAGCAAGGAGAGCCGGTCGTTCGTAAAACCGGCGCGGAAACTGCTTTTGCACGGGGCCGAACTAGGCCAAGTGTATGATAATAAATAATTCGCGCGCCTTCCACGATCCGGTTTATTGCGAGGGTACTTAGCGAGTCTGGTGTATGCGTGAAGCACGTGCTCGATCGTTCCGCACGTGTGTATCGGCCTTCGTAGAGAAAGATGGTGAAAGAAGAAGAATAAGAGGGAGAGAGAGAGAGAGAGAGAGAGAGGGAGAGAGGAAGGAAGAGAGAGATCGTACAGGGTAAAAACGTAGGTGTCGTGTAGTACGCGCGAGCACGTTCGTGTTGGTTCTACAGGTGGATGTTGACTCGAGTCCAACTCGATCGAGTCGTATCGGCTTCGTGTCGATAAGTCGGAAGACAGATTCGATTTCTCCAAATATATTGGTCCAGCACGATGGTGGTATGTCGGACGCAGCTGATCGATTTCTTGCGATAGTATCGCTCGCAGATGTACAAATATGGATAACTTTTATATGGAAATATATTCAAATATGGATTAACTTTAAGAAAAACACGTTACACATGTAATTATTTACTTAATATCGACAATGTTTGTAGTTGTCAGATTGTAGGTATGGTTTCCTTAAAAGGAAGTCATTCGTATGAAACAGTAAAGGAGATTTTGCAATTTTACAAATATTCATGATGACACGAATGATTCTATTTACAGTATGTAACTATGTACGCGCGCGCGCGCGTGTGTGTATTTTAGAACTGTGCGGTTAAATCCTTGATCATGGAAAATGCGTGAGTTCGACGAAGCAGTTTCATGGGCGATCGCATCGCTATGAGTCACAGGTTTCGTAAAAATAGTCTACGTTTCGAGGACTCCCTTATCGCGAACACTTATTTCTTGAACATGTCGCTATTTCTGAAACGAAAATTATCGCTGGCTCGTTCGAAGGTAGCGTTCGTAATCTTGTAATCCTTGGCTCGATAACAAGAGTCTAATAACGTTGAGTATAGTAATAATATGGGTCTCGTTTTGCTTCATTTCTCATCAGTATCGGACTCGATCTGCTAACGATTGCTTTTTACATCGCACGTACTTTCAATAAAACGCGTTTGACACGCTCATTTTTGTTCTGCTTTATCATTTTCTCATGCTGGTATAATTCTGTGTAAAAGAAGACAACGCGTGGTCGATTAAACCGTACGTATCATCATTTTTCAACGTTTACAAGCGGTAATAGAGGGGGAAGAGAATAAAAATGGTAAAAAGAGGAGGAAAGAAGGACTTTCATCATGGATGACATTTATTTTTATAGTCGCTCATTTGTGCCCGCTTATGGGAAGACAATGTGCTGCTACCCGGATGGTCGTACGTTCTGTTATATAGCATATCGTCTATACATAGGTACTAGACATCGTAAATCGAAAATGTCTAATAAAAAAAATATACATACCTACATATATGTATATATGTATATAATATTTCAACGTTACTGCGCTCTCAGGATCGTTACACTACCGTAAAAGGTAATCGTCGATCGAAGTTGATTTCGGCTTCGTCGATCTCGCAGGACACTGAGAAACGGAAGCCGGAGGACACGGACCGAGGTCCTTTACCCGACTACTGGCAGCTGCGTTTTCGAATTCTCTCGCGTTCGATATTTCCTTGAGAGAGACTCACCTTTTTTTTTAACATCATGAGTCCTCCGACTTTTTTTTTCTTTCGTTTATCTTACGTAATACTTTTTCGTTACAACTCGTGAGTCTCGTATGGGTGTTGTCCATATTTTTTTTTAATATTTCGTGACTGCGGTAATCGGTGTAGGTATGCATTAAGTTTTTTGAAAGTTTGGAAATAATACGAAGCGGTGAAATTAGAGATCGTTCGATCGTATATGATAGTACTTATAACACGGAGTGACGTAGCATTAAATTGTGATCTATAGATCATACGATTTTCATTATAAAAGGATATTGATTATAATATTCCTAGCAACGATATACCAAACTAAGATTAACTTCGATCGTTTATTCGAATGGTCCGATGAGAGAGACATAAAAATGTTTTTAATACAAATATTTAGCCATCTTTGGCTAAAATCGACTTATGTTATATGATGGATCGCTTTCTTTTTTCTTAAAAGATAGGAGTAGATAGAAATAGCTAGGAGTAGACTTAGAATTTCAAAAAAACACACGAAACGATTTATTTTCTAGACAACTTTTATTACATATCAGAATACAGTCTACAGTTTGTAAATTAGATACTTATCAATATACTCTTAAATATAAGTAACATTCGGCGTGCTTAAATAAGAGACATTGCCATTTGTGTTCATTAAAAAATACGAAAACTGATGTAACTGGATAAAAAATAAACTCGAAAGTCATAATGCACATCTCTCTCTCTCTCTCTCTCTCTCTCTCTCTCTTTTTCTTTCTCTCTCTCTCTTTCTCCCTGCTCTTTTATATTATCGGATACAAAATGTTCAACTTGTATTAATGTATGTATGTTATGTATGCATGTACGTGTGTGATTCCATGTGCGGTGCGCTCGCGCTTTATGTGTCCCTCTCGCAAATATGTGTATCATACATATACACGAACGTCATCGTAACACGACGTAAACTTGAAAATCGCGGACATTCGGATACAACGAGATATACCCTTTTTCTCTCTGTCTCTTTCTCTCCTGCGGTGTGTCACGTGTGTTAATCTAAAATCACGACATGTACAACGTATGTATGCCATAATTTGTTGTCAATTATGTCGAGGAAGAGCCAGTGGCAGTGAACAGAATGGGTATGTAAATATAGCCTACGATTTATAGAATATGCGATTTGATACATTGGTTTTTATTTTTTATTTTTTTGCATGCATTGTTAATGATATTTGTAGGAGTGTAGATGTATGCGTGGTCGCGCGCGTGTGTGTAAGTGTTTCTTGTTCTTAATTCTTTTTTACTCGTGTTACTTATCATAATTCATTATATTTTCCTCTCGTATAGTTCAGCTAGCAAGCATATAACAACTGATTTTTCTTCTTCTCTCGTCCATTCTTCGTTACGATTAAGATTCATCTTCTTCTTCTCATTTCTTTTTTTTCTTTCTCTCTCCTCATGATATGACGTGTCAATATGTAGTTAAAGTTTAGTTCACTTCCCAAGGAGATCGCCAAAGCCAAAGAACCCATTAGTAGTCGTCTTTATTATTCACAAAATTCAGCTATACAACGGTATATATCAAAACTTATAAAATACACAAAAACCACTGTGGCGATCCTCCCTGCGTTTGCGCGATAAATCGTTTATATTATATATCATATGCTCTCGTTTTTTGTGATATGCATTTAGAGCCAGAATCGATCATTCGTGCTTAAAGATTATGTTCTCTTGATATTGGGGATGCCGATACGTCTATCGGTATTTGATATATGTATATGTATATGTATATATATATTTAACGTCTTTTTCTTCCTCCTCTTCTTATTCTTCAATCGATGCCAATGAAAATTCATTTTCACAAAACGATCTGTCCTCGATCGTTACTTAAAAGCCGGCGGTGGTGCACCTTGACCGTTCGTTTTCGATGAATCTTCGGTCATTACTGCAACTAATTCGCCGACAGCCTTGCCGAGGTCACCTGTGATAACAAAAATGACAAACGTGAGTAAAAATTTTGCACCAGTGATCATACGATTATTATCACGTTCACTGTGCAAACGAACGAATTCATTTCATACAATAGGATCATCGCCAATAGCAGAAAAATCGACAAATAGACGATCAAAAATGCAAATAATGCAATACATTATTTTTCGCATAGAACTTAAGCACCATTTTAATTTCCATTAAAAGATCAAGAAGTTAGTGATAATTTAATAGTAATTTTGAAAGAAACACGGGTAAGATAGTTTTTAAATCCTTACCTTACATCCACCCTGTAGCGTGAAAGCAGGAAAGCTTTTGTTAATGTTAAGCCGAACCTCAAAAGACTCAAGCGATGCGCATACCAATCATGATTTATTAATTTATTTGCAGAATTTGGCCAGACGTACGAACGTGAGTACTTGTATTTAAACTATTACATTTAATTATTATATTACATTTAAACATATGTATTTAAAATTTTATATTCATGACACCCTTCGTACGTGATCAAAGTCTCGTGAACTTGAAAAGCGAAGCGCCTCTCGATTATTATTTATAGCAATGAAATCACGAATGATAACGAAAGTCACGAAATTTTTGAACGAACCTGCCATGTGCAAGAGATTACCCACATTGTGGGCAACACTGTGAGAATGCGGCGGGGGTGGTGGTCTCTCTAAGCTGCCCACTCTGCCCTCGTTCGAGCCTCCACCACCTATACCATATACCCAATAGCTATGAGCTTAAGCTTAAGAAAATGTATTCGTCGTAAGATATTCGAGCACATTGTAGGAAACCCTTTAAATGTTACTCGAGTCACGTAGGTATTATCGCTCTGAGCCACGATACCGATCTTTGAAAATTTCAATGGCAAGTGAATAAAATTCAATAAACATTTTAACTCGTCGGTATTACATATTTATGACATATTTTACTTGTTATTTTCTATGACAAGTGTTAGTTTCAATGACGTTTAAATAAGATGGTCTCGACATTGCCCAATGTTAATAATTACCAATATGATTCTATGATAATTGAATGTGAATTATTAAATATCGACATTGTTAGGATCGATTAATAACGGCAGTAGAACCAATCGAATAATATACCTGGTGAGTCGTGGTAGTGGCCGTTTATTTTCGCAGGCGAGTCCGTCGCTAATTGGGACGCGGTCACGCTTCGAATTTGCAGGGTTCCTGTTTTCGACGGGGAGGAGGCGTTTGGCTGAAAGAAAATTTCTTTTATAAATACCATTGCACGTTATCGATAAAGAAGACTCATTGTTCTATTATTTAGCATGCATGCGAGACAGGTGATCAATTTCCAAGGCAAATGATCGAACGGATTAAAGGTTATCCTTAACCATAACCTACCTCATCCAACAATTGTCTGAGTCTCTGTAACTGAGCTTCGAGCTGTCGATTGTGATCTTCAAGTATTTGCATACGCGCCTCCAATCTTCCTTTGTGCTGGCGCAATAATTTAGCTTCGGCGATCATATCGCAATCGGGCTGTCGCGTGCCATGACCGTCTTCGGGAGTCGAGCCAGGCGTTTGTTTCGAGCGCAGCCTCTCGTATTCGGCTTGCAAGGTCGCGTTCTCCTCTTCCAGCTCGCGTATCATCGCTTCGAGTTCTTCTCTCTGCTCTGCATCGATAGCCGCCATAACTTGCACCGGACTCCGTGGTACGTTCACGTTGTCGCCACCGTTCAAACTCTGACAGTAATGGGCTATAAGTTGATGCTCGTCGTCGCTGTCCGGCGTGGAGTTGCTTCTCGTGCGTGACAACTCTACCTCGGCCAAGCGCGAAGCGTACATCTCTAAACGAGAGTGCATGTCCTGGCTGAGCGAGCTATGTTGCGGCGAGGGTGCTGGACTCTCCAAAGCGTCACCTTCCAGCACGGTTTGCACCGGGAGGTAACCGACTCGAGGATGTTTCTTGAAGTAACGTTTCGACTTGAACTTGTTGCGTAACGCTCTCGTGAAATCTCGCACGTCCTCGCCCGATGTTGTCTGTTAAATAAAATTCAATTACTCAGCGATAAGCGAATACTCAAAATTATTGTAATTATTGTAAAAACGTTTCGCCGTGCAGTATTTACCGCCGTGCAGTATTCTTGCATGGGATGAGTCAACTTATGATTCTTAGCTTTTCGACCGGAGAAGAAACAGTTCTGGCACATGTCGAAGTTGAAGCACTTCAAGCATCGATATCTATATATATATAAAAAAAAGGTAGAGAGTTATTGGAATTTTTATTTTTATTTTCTTCTTCACGCGAAGAGTAAGAATGAGTTTCCTACCTGAAACCTATGATGGGATATTCTTTACAGATGTTGCACTTCGCCTGATGCTTCGCACTCTCGGCCGCGGAGAGTCGGTGAAGTACAGGTAACCATACCATACTCTGCGGTTCTTGTTGCAGCCAACTGAGAAAGTGCACAGCCTCGATCTCGTTCTTGTCCTTTCCCGCTTTCTCGAAACAGCTACGTACGCTCGGCTCGATATTCGATCCTCCGAAGGCCGCGACTTCACCCAATTGTCTGGGTACTTGTATGCAGTCGTGTAACAGCAGTCCCAGTTTCCGTTGATCCACCAGTCGATTAGGATCGGCAATTAGTCGAAATAGATCTGTGGTAATAACATAATTTAAGATAAAACATTAGATCGGTCTTTATCGGTTGTCGATTAGAATAATTAATTACAGCTTTACTCACATCTATATTTTTCTTCCAGATGACCCTTGCAAAGAAGTACCAAGCCGACCTTAAAAGACAGCACACGAATCTGACCGGTTCGTTGACTGGAAGATAGAGAAAATATTGTTTATTCTAATATCGACGAAAGATAATCGATATCGGTATCTATTCGAGATGCTAAACTACAGAGTCTCCTTTGTAATCAGCAAGTGCACTGATTATTATTCTTCGTGTCTATTTATCTTCTCCTATCTTACGTATGCATATGGATGACAGTTAATGAGAATAGAAGATCTCTTGTTTCGAACTGATACCGATATCGCGGTCACCGCGATAAGGCAAGCAGGAATCATGAATTGGATTATATGCTGGTATATTGTTCAACCCGCTCACCTGTCGTATACGTTAAGGAGCCAATTGATCGCCAGATCGATGCACAGAGGTACGGACACTTGAGTCGGATTGTCCGCCGCTATGATCTCGTAGAGAGATGTCAAAACGGTCACCATATCTGGGATGTCTATCAGTTTATCATTCTGCGCGCGAAGCCCGTGCGAATCGAATTGCTCCAATGCGGTGGAAAGGCTCAACATATCCACTACAAAATGAAATAGAGAGACATGTAATCAGTCAGGACGTTGGAAACGTTTGATCGCCGCCCGTCAAGTAGCAGCTACTCACAGCACAATCGTTTCTGCACGGTGCGTAATTTCATCGCGGTTCTGTAAGCCGAAAAGCGAACTTCGTTCAGATCAGCCAACGAGGACATCAGTTCTATCATTTTCGGATGATCCCAATGCGTTGTCTCCAGATGGTGGCTGTAATTGTAAAAATTCGATTAACATTTAAGTGGTAACGTGAAATTTTGCAGCATTAATGATAACGTGTCGTTTGTGAGATTGGCAGTTTTAAGGAAGCAAAAAAGAATTAAGATATTCTTTTTTTTCAAAATTTATGTAAAGGGCAATTCAGTTCTCATTGTTTGTTAATATTTTCGTATAGAATAAACGACAAATTTTAAAGAAAATTTTAGGGAGATATTAATTAGTAATTTGAACAAAAATTGCAGTGGAATTACCTTAAAAATAAAAATGGAAGTAGTCTCATAGACGGCACGTTACCGTTTAAGAGTCAAAGTCGAGGAATTAAAAATTCTTATCAATCTTCTGTATCATAGGAAAAGTTGATACTGCTACGGCCAAAGTATGAAAATAAATGCGAAGCCCGGAAATCGCTACGGTTTTGATACTCTATCAGGATTCGTTATACTGGCTACACCAACGTGCTCAGTTTCACGTACGAAGCAAATCAATTCGAAGCAAATTCACGAATCGGTGGGGATCGAGAAAGGCGGAAGAGGTAAGAGAGAGTAAAGGGTATCGTAAGAAACATCGATTACTTGATATAGTAAGGCACTTTGGCGGGCGTGAGGGCTCTCTCCCATGGTGGTTCTACGCTGCTCGCGAGGAAAGCCTGACTACCCGGAGTGCTGCCGTCCTTTCCAAATCCGCTTAGCAACTTGTAACGCTCGTCAACCGCCACTTGCAGCACCTTCCACCTACGAAAACAGAGGAAAAAAGTTTAACGTAGTCTTTTATATCCAGAAAAAGAAGAGATCTTCTTTTACTACTGGGAAAGTCACGGGAAAAGAATGTAAGAGGGAAACGAAAGCTTCTTTTCGAGAAAACTTCGAACATGAGTTTTCAGAGAAAGCTCGAAGTTAAATCTAACGTAACGTTCGTTTAAACATTTTATAGTTTGTTATTTAATTTTATATTATATTTAATTAATTTAAAAGAACTCTGAGTTATTTTACTGAGTTGGTTTTATTATAACCTATAACTCTGAGTATTTTATCGAGTTATCGTTAACACGTTGAATGCCACATCGATTTTGTCCAAACTCGAAAGTCACCCGACACCCCCATGGTATTCAACGTGTTAATCACGCGACGATATTCTCTCGTAAAGTATTAAAAAAAAGGTGAGCAGGATTCTTTATGCACTTTTAAGGAACACCATGTGTACGCACCTGCTGTTGAGATCTTCGAGTTTAGCTAAAAGGGCGTGAGAAACGATGACGCTGCTCGAAGCGAAGACGCTCGCCTGATCGTTCGTATCCTCGATGTTCCTCTGAATGGGTACCAATCGTTCGCCAAACTTTTGCAACTGTTCAAGCATTTCTGACGCCTCGTTCGCGTCGCTTGGATTTTGCCAACCGCTTTGGATCGCCTCGGCCGCTGCCATGCGGGACGAGAGATCCTCAAGACACTTTTGGAAGACACATATTTTCTGTGGAAAGTAAAAAAAGACGACGTTAGTCTGATATTTCTATATATTATACTTTGATAATGTTTGTTCATCGATTATTATTTCAACGTTCCTCGATTCTGACTAAAACTTCCGTAATTGTGAACGTTAACGTTAAAATAACAAATTCTTTTAATCGCATTAGCAATCGTTTAAACGTCTTTCGTCGAATAATTTAATGAATAGTAGTTATCGATAACAGAACTTATAATTTAATGGATTTTAGTCGTGAAGGGGGGAAAATGGTATTGATTCGAAGTTCGGATTTGAAAAGTAGCCATATCTAAACTCGCTGGTGCAAGCTTAATATACTTTCGAAGTTTCTTACTCGAATAAGGAAGAAGACGAAGATGTTATCTCATTTTTGTAAAAAGGAAGACGATGATTTACGTTCAGCGAGTTTATCTTCCGGCAAGTACATTTTTATCTTTTACTAAAAAATGTTTTCGAAGATATCAAGCTATCCAAGAAATTTTGTTGCTACGCGTTGAAAGCTTGAACGGAGCTTGTAAAAGATGCAATCGATATCGTGTACAAAATCACGCACGGTAAACATGGCGTACATGCGATGTACCTACATGCTTAAGAGAAGAGAAAAATTCATCTCGCTCGGAACCTTTTACGGGGGAATAGCGCGTTGATCGTGTACGATAGAAAAGAAGAAAAAGAAAAACGAAATGACACGACCCAGATTATAAAACCAAACACGATTCAGCTTCTCTTTCTCTCTCTCTCTCTTTCTCTTCTATCTTTTCTTGCTCCCAATTGATAGAATTAATTAAATAAAGTAGTATCGGTCGGGGATCTAATACTTTTTATTACCTACCTACCTACCTCGTAACGATATCGAGGTAGGATGAGCGAAAGAAGAAGAAGAAGACCCATTCCTCGTGTACTCAATTAAAAGCATCGTTCGAGCGGCCTTTTTAATACGTCTTTCATCATCTCTAAAAGCAACAATTTCCCTCGTTTCTCTTTTCCTCTCTAGGACTAATACAATCATCGAGAAATCAGAAGGCGAAGCTTTGTTCTCGGTAATAACCCACGTGAAAGCAATTGCGTTGTCGAAGTCGTTACGTAAAATCAATAGGAACTCTTCGGGATGGTTCTTTAATCGGGATACGAACGAACGCTGAACGAACGGGGAAGTCTGATGATTTTCTGATGCGTCAAGCAGGTCAAATTGAAAATTGAAAACTGATGGCGAAGGAGGGGGCGGGGGTAGAGAAAGGAAGGGGTTGGCCGGGAGGTCGAAGTAATTTTTCTTCCGACTTGGCACGGTGTCCGCGATGTCATTTATTATGTAGCCAAGCGAGCAATTAAAGTTCACTCGTCCGTATTCCCCCTACCCTTTCTTCTCAACCCCTTCTCCCCTACCCCCCTTCTCTCTCTCTCTTATCCCTGGCCCGAACGAACTTCTTCGAATTTACTAAGTTAATTGTCTGGCGCCATCCAATACCCACTATTATACATAGACCGCGCTCCATTAACGGCAATTAACCGTTCCGGACGACCCCTCCGATCCTCGTCCCCCTTTCTACCCTTCCTTCTCCTCATCCGAACTTCTCATCACGATTTCTCCCGCGATGAGGGGAAATTAATTATTTGTTTACGGACGACAGTTGAGAGTAATCCGCTTATTACTTTGATGCTATTCCGTGAAATCGTGGAAAGGATATTATACGAGAGGAAGAGTCGAGGATCGAAAGTTTCGATATACCTATATATATATATATACACATAGGTAATTAAATAAGAGACGATGGTCGAGTAAAGGGGTTCAATTATAAATATTACACATTTTCTCTATCGAACACACCCGAGACACATACCTACAACGTCGAATGTTTTCCATTTCCATTTCCGTTATTAACATTTTAGTTACGATTCCGATTAACGAACCGTAAAATAACTTACATTAGAAATTTGCTCGATAGTACGGATGTTATCGCGTTTGAGGAAAAAAGACCACGATTTTATATAGCAGTCCGATGCTATCCAACGTGCGTAGGTAGGATTATTCCCCAGTGTAATCATTAGACGGAATGCCGTTAGGTGGTAAATGAAATGGCAAGGGCGATCGTACGTAAAGCTCATTTTCGCGCAATCACAGTACCGAGGGAACAAACGATTCCGATGTAAACCGATTGCGACGCGTGCTAATATCCCGTGCGAATCTATTCGAACGCGTTGATTTAGACGCGATAAAGCAATTGCATTAAAATATAGCGCGCGCGTCCACGCTCTTCTCGTTCGTGTATATTTATACAGAGATATCGAACTTCGAAACTCCCAGTGTTATGTTATTCGGGCGAACGTATAATTCGATCATTGGTTTCGATGTTACGAGAGCGTTAATACCTCGACGCTTTCCGCGTTTGTTATTTTTGTTAGAAGAAGAGAGGAAGAGAGGAAGAGAGGAAGAGAGGAAGAGTCGTGGTGGAGTTCGCGCTCGTGAAACGTAAGCAGGAACTGCGAGGTACTTCTAAATACGATGACCTGAATACGCGTGCGTTTGTTAACGATAAAAGTGTCAGTTTATTTTTCAGATAAACCCGGACATTCTAACAGGGCTCGAAGTCACGTTTTCAGCGGGATCGACTGTTTCCGTTTCGAGTCCACGCAGAAAAAACGAGAAAGTGTTCGTTCAGATGGTTCCATAGATTGTTCAGTTTTTCTTGTCATTCCTTAGTTCAATTCGGTCGTCCCTTGTTTCGTCGTTAAATATTGTAGATCGAAACACGGATACTTATGTATATGAGTAGGCAATTAATCGATGAAGCGAGAAAGGAAGTTGGGTTCCATCTTGAAATTAAAGAATCTAAGAACGTGAACTGTTAAAGAGAACATTGGATTATTTTAAGAAAAGCTTCTTTCTACGAAGACTGCTTTTAATGCGATACAATTTTCTCGGAATCGCTTTACCTACTGAAAGGAATGCTCTTCGAGATTCGCAATGCTTTTATTCATGAAACGAAGAGCCGCGAGGTATAAATCGTTACGGAGCACATAAAACGCGCATCACCTCGTGGACGACGATAACTTTTTTTCTTTTTAGAAATAAAAGAAATGGATACTGCAGGAAGCACGCGTGAAATCAAATATATTGTTTTGTTAAAC
>JAIFRP010000022.1:2416693-2436416 GCA_032403825.1 Odynerus spinipes
GCAAAGTTAAAATTACTTATCAGTATATAAACTACTATAATAGTTAAAGTTTATTGAATACGTATATATATAAAATGATATGTATTTTATATTATAAATTCTGTACGAAGTAATACTTACTTTTACAAAGATCCAAAGTATTCTGGAACATTATTCTTGTAGCGACGATCCAATAGTAAGTACCGAATAGTAGCATCCATCGACGAGTGAATTTCACTTCCACTTGCACATACACTTTTTTCAAACGTATTCAGCTCCCAATAAAAAACCCGACGTGATCTATCCTCGAATATAGGTGTAAGAAGGAAATTCGCGTTGTATCATAAATTGGTTTCGTGTCTTGCGACTATCACGCGTTTGAGCAACGTTCTTTTTTCGTGCAAGCGCACTCCACTTTGGCCAACCCAAAATTGGGAGAGTTGCGCTACTATATATACCGTGCTCATATAATGGAACGATGAAATTATACACGTATTATAGGAAGTATCGACGTAAGCCGAATCTTCGAAAGAAAGATGGAAAAATTATTATTAACAATAATTACGTCCTTTGTAGGGAGAAGTGTAGGCAAAAGATAATCAGTTTCACGTCAGGATGGTTTAACAAAAGCGAAAGGAATAATAACACTGCTGCTCGACGATCTTTACGCGATGAATTCTCGAGGACGACTGACTTTATTTTCTATCTAATTTGGGAAGAGCTAAATATAATTGGAAAGAGCGAATAAGCAAACAGATATATAATTATTAGAAAAGAATTGTATCGCTTCGATACTATACTTTTATGAAAATAAAATAGAAAAATAATCCTTTTCGACAAAATACCTACAACGCGTTCGTACCTACCTAGATTTTTTGAAACACCACCCGAGCGACTATCGATCGCGAATAAAAGTGCGACGAGTACACGGTACTCGCTTTCGACACGAAAAATAAGTGAATTTACGCTCTGTCCATCCCAGTCGTGCACCGGCCCGGTAGACTTGACGCGACTTTCTCTCTCTTTCTCTCTTTCTCGAACAAGTCGAGATTGCTTCGCACTTAATGGGCCTTTAACCCCTGTGCCTATAGAACGAGCGAACTCGTTCTACGGTGCACGGAGACTTCCGGTACAATTTTCCCATTGAGCGGAGCCCCGTTGCCCCATTAAAATGCCCTTCCCTTGGTCCGCATGGACTGTGAGAGAAAGAAAGAAGGAAAAGAAAAAGAGAAAAAAGAGAGGGAGAGAAAGAGAGAAAGAAAGAAAAGGGTAGTGGGAGAAGGCTCGTTCTCGTTCGCTTCGACCTCGAGACGACCATGATGAATGGGGCTGAAGGATCGGCCCCGCTGCCTAAATCGAGCGACGGCGCACGGTTCATTGATCTCTACCTTTTTCCAAGCCGTTCAGTTCGCTCGACGCCAACCGACGACGTAACGGAAATTACGCAGAAAGCGTTTCTGCACTTTAAAGAGAGAAAGGAGAGTGAGAGAGGGAGAGAGAAGTATATAGAGAGAGAGGATGAAACGAGAAGTTTTCGCTACGGAAAGGGAAATAATAAAATAGAACGAAAAAAACGAGGTTTCATACACATTTGATAGAAAGGACGTCGACCCTTCTACACTTTCGGACGTAACACTTATAAATTATGTCATCGATGTAAAATATCGTAACTAGAAAAATATCGACGTTACATCGTTCATCGATAATAACGTATAGCGACGGATTTATATAACATCAATTGCTCCTGGACATTTATTTCTATCATACGTCACGGTGACCGATCGAATTTTTACACTGAAATAATTAATCGAGATAATTCATTTCAATCGAATTCTGCTCGTGAAAACGGTACAGTATAAACCTGACCAAACATTAGACGATGTCATCGCTCGTTCAACCTCGAATATGACGGCGCGTCAAAGAAATTCTTCGTCGCCGATGTCAGAATCCACAAGACAGGGGCGGGGCACGTGAAACTTCACGCGTATCTTTGTTCGTCTCGAACGTAGGACGAAACGAGCTAGCTATTCCAGATGAAAACCATAAGTCGATGGTATCAAATAATAAAAATCGCATCGATCAAAAACAAAATACTCCAACCGAATATCTTCCTAAAGAAAAAGGAGGAGTAGGTACCAACAAATTCAAAATACGTTTAACTCTTCCTTTCGCTTATCCCAAATTCACCTGCCATAGTTTAACACGAAATGTAATTCAAACACGTTCCCTTATTTCTATTTACATCGTTTACCAGCAACGGTGGCAGCAGTAACGACGGCAAAGTAGGTACCAACGTGTAAGATGGAATCTAAACACGGGCCGGTATTTGCATGATACGTAATCTCGATGCATCCGTAAAACCGTGTAACTCGCTTAAACGAGCCATCCTGGAATAGATCCCGCGCACGAATCGTATACTGTCCAGCGCGTTTGTTCGTGCTGAATAAACCTCGGGTGCCGGCGTACTGGTCCAGGGCTATATGGCAAGATCTCGCGTAACACGAGGTGAAAGGCCATTTGAAATGCGAGACCCTTGGCACAGCTGTCCGTCCATCCGTTCGTTCGTCCGTTCACTCGTTCGCCTGTCCGTCTCTATAATATCTATGCTTAAGTTCTCTAGCCTATGCTTCGAGTATAAAGCGTTACGTTCTACGATACGAGGACCAAAGAGGAATGCAAACCGCATGATCTTTTCATAATCCAAGCGTCGATTATTATTAAAGGCTCGTTGATATAATATGTACATATATCTAGCTTCGTGGCTTCTACCTTCCGTAGCTAGTCGTTGTATAGGTACTACTGACTCGTAGGTGCCTACTCGTGACGCATTCGCTATTGTTTTTCCTTCCGTGACAACGCGCTGAGAGTGACGATTAGTCACGATCCTTCCTGATGTTTTTATTATTTTCTTCGCTTCGTATATGTTGGTATGGTTAACGGTACATACAGGGTGACGTCGTTGTCGTGTTTGGAAAATTTACAACTGTTTATGATCAACGGTATTTTATTTGTTTTAGATATTAATCTGTAGCGTTATTCGATTATTATGTTTGGTAAGCGTTTATTACTTATGCAGAAGTGACTTGTATGAATATGTACCTCATATCCATGGGAATTCAGACCGAGGGCCATTCAGCCATTCGGGTCCTATAACTGTGCGGTCAATAACAAAGAGAGGCTATAGTCGTTTAGTGTATTAAATGATACACCCTCGATGTCGCGCGAAATACGCTTGTTAGCCCGTATCTGCTGGTATGGGATTGCACATGGCTAGACTGTCAATCTATAGAAGGAAAACATCAACGGGTTTCGGCAATATTTTGCGTTCGTACGAATCTTCCATAAGTGATGTGTCGCGTTGAAATTTAAACATTAATTTAAACAAATGTTAACGTCATTGTTACCGTATAGACGATTCTCCGATACCTATATAATTTAATTAAAAAATGAAGTGATATTGTACGAAACGTGGTTAAAAAAATGTGATAAAATCGTCATAATTCAAGCGGATAATTAAACATCCGAAACACGTGCCCGCATCTCGCAAGAACGACAATTAATCTTTCACGGATCGAGTTTCCGATTCGACGTGTAATCGATGAAATCGTTACCAACATCCTGCCACGTCATCTTAAGTAACACGGAGGCTAGAATGAAACGCGAAACTCGACGGGGAGAACGTTTTTACTTTCGCGAAGGTTTCGCGAAAGGAAAAGTGGTCCTGCCGTGATTCGACGATTACGCTGACAGGCAATTTTCGTATCGTTAGGTACGATTCGTGCTGTTGCAATTCTTTCCTTATTTTTTAAACTTGAAAAAATGCCACAAGACGCTCCGGATGATTTTCGAAAATGTCAGCACAGATTGTGGGGTTGAAAAAGAATTATAAAATTTCTTTTCACGTTCTCGGACTCGTTATTTATAAATTATACTCGTGAAAGATACACCAGGAAGATCGTATCTTTCGTATTATATTATATAACAATGTCCATTATATTGTATATTCGTCCCTATTATCCCTACGATCCTATTTTTCTATATAGTTTCAGTCCACTCTACGCCACTCCGACAAATACGTAGAAAACTACAGGCTTTTGTCTTCCATGAAACATCCGGGTACTCGCGCACGCTATTATATTTTCCATCATCGTATTCCTCTCTTTTCTTTTCGCCGGCCATCGTGCACCCGCTGCCATCAATTCTACCAGGATAATTGATATTCGAGTAGTTGGGACTCTATTGTATTTCACGGGCTGCACTTACTTTCAACGTTGCAGCCGTAATTGTATTACTCGATATAAACGAGTAATGCCCGGCCCCTAATGGAACAACCTTTTTCGAGCATGCTCATCGTGGCCGTGTACGCGCAAGAAGAAATGCATAGTGCGTTCGTTTACAAGGAAACGGTTGCCTCGGGGCAAGGAAAAGTGCTTACTGAAAAAGCAAAGTTATTCGCTATGTTGTTGCTGCTGCTGTTGTTTTTTTTTTTACTACAGGGCACCCAGAGATCGGCGTTTGTTCGTTCGTTCAAGACAAAGTAGAGAGAAACTCGCTTCGATGGGATTTAAGAAAGGGCCCTGTGCTCGCAACGATCGGAGCAACGTTGTTTTAACGGTAGACCGCGTTTGTCTGGCACGATGTTAGATTTTCTATGTTGTTTTAGGGCTTTCTTCGATGCGCCAAGAGAAACGTGGTATTTACGATTCTTACGGGCCAGAGACAACGTTGCTTCGGCTAGATAGAAATGGAAATGTTGGTGGATGTACACAATGTTCGGTTTATCAATTTTCACGACGAACTGGGGAATAGAAAAGCAAGATCGATGTAGGATATTGCAATAATCGTTGCAAATTTTTACCGGAATAATATTATTTCCGTAGAAAAATACACCGGTAATAAGAAACAAGATTATCCCATAAATAATGCGGTATCTTTTTGTTGGCTAGGGTGAATAAAAAAATATTTATGGGCTACCTTGATGACTATGATTATTACTTGAAATTGATTTATTTATTTTTACTGTAATTCATGTAATTCATTAATAATGAGAAAAGAAAAGAAGCGAAAACCAGCGGTGATCCTCGTGGTCGCAGCTGTGCCCGAAATCCCCTGCCGCTCTACGACGAGGCCGTTAATTATTTACAATTATACGGGGACAATTACGAGGTTAAATTCTATTTCTCCGTAGCGCGAGACCATTAGTTCGGAATATTACACGAAAGAGAGAAGGAAGGAGAGAGAGAGAGAGAGGGAGAGAGAGAGAGAGAAATCGTTGTACACGGTGTGCAGCAGCAGCAGAGCATTGTATCTGCGCTTCTTGCCCACCCACATTGTGAACGTCAATAAAAATACTATCTCGCGATTTTCCCAGATTAACTCGAATTATAGATATCGTGAAATTTCTTCGAAATGAGTCACTAAAAAGAGAGACTTTGTCTAAGCGCAATTGAAATCCTTCGTTCAGTATCAATTTTAAATAATCTTTCTCCGAATGCATTTTCTATGTTTGAAATTTTAATTATACGAGATTGCAACAACGTAATAAGTTAATAACACGAGATGAGATTGATACGAGTCATTAAATATGAAACAGTACTTAAGTATCTCTTATTTTTTATTTAAATAATTATACTTTCTAGATAATTAGAACGATGGAAAAGAAAGTAAATGTTAAATTAAATCTTCTGTATCTTGATAATAAACTACTTTTATAATTACTTAAACACACGATATCTAATATTAGATTATAGTTACCTAATTTTAGTTTAATATTAGAATTAGGATAGATGGATATTAGGGAACTAATCAGTTTATAAATAATTCTAAATTAAAAGATCAAAGTTCTTCGTAATTTTCCACGTGGATCTTTACGTGGGCGTCTCTCTCTCTCTCTTTCTCTCTCTCTCTCTCTCTATCTATCTATCTATCTATCTCTCTTTCTTTATCTCGCCCACCACGAAGGTGCCTTCGATCCAACGATGGGCGCGCCCTGACACACAAATCGTTTCGCTGCAACCTGTCGGTGTATACGCGCGACAGAGAGAGTGCTCGATAATGTGCAGACGAGGAAGGAGGAGAAGACGATGTCTCTCGCACGAGCTCGCACACGAATTCGCATATTCAAGCTCGCACATTCCGCGCGTACCGACTCGTCCCACTACGAAACGCTTTGAACCTCCGCGAATTTCGACGCGGCGAGACGACGCGCGACGGGCGAACCGATTAACGTGACGCGACGCATTGCCGAATAAACGTTGACCTTCTTAAATTGCATACGGAGCATAATGGAAAGTGACTGGGTCAATGAATCTACTTGCAAAATATCGATTGAGAAGTAAATTCTTTCGACAAATTTCGACAGGAAACGTTTCGTACGATATGCAATCGAATACGTCTGATTGAACGGTGGTTTAAATAATGGGAAGATGATTATTGAAATTGTTGGAACATAAAAATGTTAAACGTTGTAAATAAATTATTAGATTTTAATGTAAAACTAATGTACCAGAACTAATATAATCTAACTTCCATTTTTATTCACGTCAATATTTATTATAAAATATTTTATATAAAATTGGTTGGTATAGATCATACGTTAAAGTTGAACGATCAAGCTTTGTTTAACATATTTTCTTCCAAAAGAACTGACTAATAATTTAAAGAGGAATTATGGCGCAGGAAATCACGGATAATCGATACGAGGAATTTCTAGGCACGCGTATTGCTCTAATTAAAGACAATTATGCAAATAACGGAGCCGCGGAATAATTAAATTGCACTTACGCTCCTCGAGGATGCCGTTGTCGCGGCAGCAGGTGCCGCGCACTGTACCGCCATAAAATTTAGAATCCGCAGAATTCGCTCGTGGATATCGTGCGAAATTTTACTGGCGAGAGAGATTCCTTAAATTTCTTGATACGACAAAGAAAGAGATGAAGAAAAAAAAAGAATTTACGAGAGGACGTTTCATAAATTCCTCGACCTTTGCACTGATTCTCATGCTTTACATTGTTCTCGACGATCGCGTTAGAATTATCATACCTTAAGCGCGAAGGAATTTTATTGCAATTACGTTTACGAGGTCGCACTTTCTTCCGAATTTCACGTTGCATTCTTTTATACGTCTTAACCCTTTGCAGTCCTATGTCGAGTGTGACTCGACATCACGTTTCGAAAGCACTAATAATTTCGACGAATATTCCCCGTAATATATATATATATTATATATATTTTGTTTATATACTTTTTATAAAATATTATACAAAAATTATAATTTTAATTTTAATTTTAATTTATAAAAATTATAAATATGGCGCTGATCTACTAGAACAAAAATACGAAAACATCTCGGACCGCAAAGGGTTAACGCATTTTTCTCCTTTTTTACAATGACACAAACATAAACAAGAAAGTCAGTCGTCCAAGCGACGACAATCATCGGTAAGATTAAATGGTAGAAACTCGAACGTACGTGCGTCGTAATGCGTTCTAGAGTTGACAATTTAGTGGGCGTGTACGTTTTATATTTAATACCATAACCCTTATGGCAGTCGTGTTGCCACTAACATTATTTATTGCGTCGTTTTATCGGGTAACTGGTTCGCCTTGAAATCTAGGAGCCGCTCATCCCGGCGCTTGCGAACAGCCTCGAGATCGTTCGCGTGAAGGGAAAGGGCCGGGACTGGTAAAAGGAGGGTTACTGGAGGGTTACAGGGGAGGAGGCGGTCCTCCTTTCCAATGAATGCGACGCGGCTGTATTCGAGATAAAAGGAACGCGTCCGGTCCATCCAGCCTCCGAGATTATTCATAATACGCCGGCAATCAATTTGCTCGATTACGGGAAAAAGGAAGACTCGTTCGAACCTCCCTCGAATAAACGCTCGTTCTCGTGCTCCATTACGAGATAATTAGTTGCATACTTTGTAACGTTGACGTTTCGAAGAATATCAAGATTAATATTCGCTCCAATTTATCTTATTCATTTTGAAATTCGTTTAACGCTAAGGAAGGATCGATCGTGTTACGAATCGTGAGCATAAATATTTAATTGGTCATATTAATCTTCGTTTCGATTGAGAATCGTTAATAAAATGTAAAAAAGAAATAAATACCCATAGTAAAAATTAATGTTATTTCATATGCATGCAAAAAATCGATCGAATCGCTTGGGATCGAGCGAAAAATACCTCTTCTTGTTCGAAGGACGAGATGACCTCGTAGTAAAACTGCTCGGCCATCGAGAGATCGATCTTAAGAGAGGTCCGATCTTCCTCGTCACGAAGATCCCTTTTTTCCTCGTCCTCCTCCTCATCCTCCTCCACGCCGTTTTCAACGTTGTAATCCTTTATCCCCATCCTTCTACGGGGCAACACTTCGGTCGCACTATTCTTCATCAGTTCCATTCTCGAGATTTTCGATCACCGTGACATATAAATCCTCATTCTTAATTGTGTATCTCTCTCGTTCTCTCTCTCCTCTCTTTTTCCTCTCTTTAACACTTCACTAAAAGGAACGAAACTAACGAGTGTCTCTTGAACGCGAAACACCGGTCACTACACTCGTGTTTGACGGTATCGATCACAGAATCGATCACATAACTTTTATCACAGTCGGTTCACACTTTTGGTAGATCGTAAGAAAGTAGCGCGCGTGTTAAGTCATTGTTTTTAATTTTGGAGATTTCTAACGGAAACCAAAACGATTAATTACGACTAATACTACGATTTAATAATTTAAAAATTCCTTTTAACAAGTTCAATGCATATTTAACCGTCTCATAGCTATGTCAGTTTATTCAACGTCAATTTTATGTCAGAATCGCGTGTGTTTGACGACAGTTAAGTAACGAGCCTTACGTGGGATACTTTCGATGAAAATTTTCGCTAGAACTCTATTTCCTCGTTTCGCGTACGTCGATATAACGATTTCGGGATGAGGAAAGGCAAGGAAAGAAAAAGAAAAAGAAAAATTCGTCGACAGGCTGGAGTAGCGCTATCTCGTGTGCACGCACGTTGGCAAGCGCGAGTGAACTGAAGCGAAGTAACGAAAGAGCACGTATAACCAAGTCGTCGTCGTCGTCTCTCTCTCTTTCTATCTCTCTCTCTCTCTCTCTCTCTCTCTCTTTCTCTCTCTTGCCCTGTGTCGGTCCGCTAACGCGGTGTCAACCTACACCGACGCTAGATAAGCCCTACCACGCGTCTCGTCTTTTTAGTAGAGGGGATAGGAAGAGAGAAAGAGAGTGTACCTTATACGGGGTGACCATGAAAAATTAGTCCACACAATTTTCTCTTTCTTTTTCTTTTTTTTTTTAATGAAAAAAATATTCGAAACCTTTGGAAATATTTCTATTAAAACTGGAGGTAGTTTATTGAATGAAAATGGCCCAATTTTTATTCCACCAATAAATCAATGCAGTCAGTTAATCTTTCGTGAATCGAACCCGAATCGCTTAAAGGTCAACGTTTTAACGAATGACGCCCGCTGGTGTACGAATAAGTATTATTACGAAATTGTACAGTATTAAAAATGGAGAACGCGATATTCGTGGGAGGTGTTTACAAGAGAGAAGAAAATGGAAGGTTTTTGATCTTATCGTTTGATCTACTGCCCTGAAATCACGAAATTAGAGTCCTGTAAATGACTCTTTAAAAAATAGCGATAGAAAAAAGTGTATTTTTAGAGGACACGAGCGAGCAACTTAATAACCCGTGTTATCGAAGTTTATGATAAAATATGAGACTCGTCTAGTGATTATTTTTTAAATTGTAGCTTGCTTAAGTGAATGCGGGTCTCGTTGAAAAGCATCGTTCGAATTTCGTTGCCTTTGTTATACAGACGACAAAGGAGAGGGAAAATACGATAGAAGAGCTCATCTCGATGTGCTGTAGTTCATCGTTTAAAAAAACCGTGCACTCTGGATACTCGTACGCATCTCGTAAAACGTTTGGCTACGAGAATGAAAGGAGAGTGAAGAGATACGGGAACAATAAAAGAAAAACTAATCGACACTGTCGTCGTGATTAAAGCGCCGTGTCGCGTTTGCCTTCGTTCTCGCTCGATTTAAAGTCGTACCGCTTGGAATTTCTATCCTGCGAGAGAACAGCAACGAGAGGATAACGCACAGCGAGGTCCGATCGTAGTAGGAAATAATAAACCGTAATCTATACGCTGATATAGCGGTAACCATGCGAAACTGGTTTTTCACGTGAAAAGTGAAAAGAGATTTTATCTCTCTCTCTCTCTTTCTCTCTCTCTCTCTCTCTCTCTCTCTTTCTCTCTCTCTCTCTTTATTTTTCATGCTCATAACTCGACGTCGTTCGTAAGCAACGTGTCGGTGAGTCGGCTACGAAAATTGCGCTCGTGTCGTGCATCATTTTCAAAAATAATAAATATATTCCAAATCGCTTATGAGTATATCTACCGCGTAAATCGAAAATTGTAAAAAACAGAACGTTTTTTACCGTTACTTCGTACTTTGTACAGTGGTCTGCTAAAAGTAAGTATCGTAGAAATAGAAGAATCGACATTTTGAAGTCTAAATGGCTCAGACGACCTTAGGAAGCCTTTCGTTTGCACTTTCGCACTACCGATCGAAGCTTCTCCGATAACACCGCTAGTACAAGCACGCTGTGGGAAGCTCGATAACATCTAGACCGTACCGGTCAATAAATGATTTCTCGATATACAAAAAGAGTATGAAGAAATCATAGCGTTAGAAAATAAATTGACACGAGTTATGCCGCGAGCGATAAAGAAACGAGAATGGTTCGGTATTTCGTTTGAAAGTCGTCCAAGAATATAAAAGCCACCTCCGACATGGCGCACGTTCTCGTAAAAGACCTCGAATCATAATCTGGGATAGAATTTCTAAGAGGGTGGCTTTAGAAGAGAAGATAACGACCGGATAGCGAGAGTGTCCGAGACAAGACGATCTTGTAAAATCTGAACGGGTTATTCTATAAAACGTTTTTCCGTTCTGTAAGTCTCTCTCTCTCTCTCTCACTCTCTGCATGAATATAATACACGGAAGAACATCGTTAACCGCTACGAGTATCCTTCGTACGTCGCTCGGTGTCGTATTACAAGAGATTACAATGATCTTGACACCGTTTCGACTTTAATACCGTCGATCTTAATCGATCCTACAAAAAGATATTCTCGAAACCGGTCGACAAATCCGTAGGCTAGTTCTATTTCTATTGAAAGTGTCATACGTCTTCTTACAATCATTTTTGTCAATCTCGTTTATGGTTACGATGGATGTTTCAAAACGTTCGTACGGCTTTTAATAAATATCATATACGATTCTATGTCACAAGAAAATAATTCTTGAAAAACACCATTCAAACGTATAAAATAAAATTTAGTCTAGACTATTAATTAAGAATTGCCGCTAATTTTTGTGTTTGGTTTAAATTAATACTTCTAATCGAGGATTACGTACACAAATATATTTCTACAAAGTCGGGATCATTTTAACTACGATTTCCCCTCGGTAATAAATTTGACTTCATGCCCTTACATTTATTTCGATTTCTCATACCTTGTCCGACATCGGACTGAGCGTTAATAAACACATCTATCTCCCCCTTTTACGATGCAAGAAGGGAAAAGAAAGAGGCGCGAAGATGAGAACTGCACGACGACGCGGGTCGTTGAGAGTCTTGTCGCCGAGTCGTAAAATCGCATCTTCGATTCCACGTATCTACGTAGGCATACGTACGCGAATGTACGAATACGTATGCGTGAATGCGCGCGCGCAACACGTGTGCGCTCACGTGCGACGATAAAACGATCGGGGCTCCCCGAGAAGCCCAGGATGCGAGTCGCTGCACCTTGCATCGCGATAAAGCGTTTTCGAGTGGTTACGCGAACCGCGAAAGGGTACCTACGTAGTACGTATGTCAGAGACGACGCTCGTTGCGTGCGAGCTCCTCGTTAAAAAAAGTGTGCGGGTATCGGGAAAGAGCACGTAAGAGTCACGGTGATGGTTTTCTCTCGCGATTTTTATATCGAACAATGAAAAGATCCCTCAAAAAATTATAAAAGCTACGTGATTTTTCAATGAATCGGGTTTTTGATCCAGTTCCGAACTAAAAGTTCGACTTCTCAAGTAAAAAAAGTATAGAAAAATTGTAAAAATTTATCGAGATCGAAGTTCTACTTCTTTTTTAGAAGAAATTCTCGTGACATACATTTCGTAACGTGACAAGCGACAAATGGAAACGATTTCGTTAGGATGCATCCGAGTGTTTAAACTAAAAGGCGTTCTCTGGCGCACGGCAATCACGTTAGCGAGCAACTCGACAGCGAGATTACAAGAAGAGCCATTTATGATCGCGAACAGACGAACGAAACAATGCTCTTTAACCGCGTCGGACTTAATCCAATCACTTTAAACGACGCTCGGTAGTCCTCGGAACTGAAGAGTGACCGTGCGGTAACCGGGGTCAACGGGCAATTAGATCTGGAAAGAATAAACGGTAGAAACTATATAGGAAAGACGATAATATCGCGGACGTGGAAAAACGTTGACGTTGCTTTTGATGGATACGTTTAATTTGGCGACTAATACGTCTCTCGAATTACTTTGTTTATTAAAAGGTCATTAATTACTAGAATTATTAAACTATATTTAATTTTTGTATATCTAATAGATAAAATAAGTATAGATCAATCGTGATAATATTACCACAAATTCGAACGATGAACTTCACCAAACGTGTAATTTCCTAGACGCTGACTCCTCGAGAGTACCGAGAGTTTATTAAAAGTTCACACCAATTCGTAGGAAATGCCAATGAGAGCGAGAGAGAGAAAGATCGAGAACCCTTGCCCGGAGAATTCGATGACCCGATTCTTATGCACCGTTCGATCAAATTAATCCGACAATATCCGCTTTCTGGAGACTCGAAGAAAAGAACCGATCGTTCCGGGTTAGGTCTCTCGAAAATTGATTCCGTTTCCGCGTGATCGCAGAGAACGGAAATTTTGTCGGTGGGTATCGATCGAATTAAATATCCCGGGGTAGTGGCCTAGAGAGTCGGAGAACGTCGGTCGATATTTATCGAGAGAACGACGTAGCATCGAGTGCCATGAACGGACCGTAACGTAATTAAGATTCCGACGGTGGGTGGCTGGGTTGGTTGGAGTAAAATACGCGTGTGCGTGTGTCAGGGTCTCTTCTCATTCAGGACGAAGAGAGTAAGAGAGAGTTTCGTGACAGTGAGTCGAGGCTTGGCACGGTACAATCTCGTCCTTTGTCTTTACTTCACTGGAATTTGCTAAAGGGGTACGTATGTATGTGTCAAGAAGGGAGACAGAGACGGAGCAATGATCGAGGCATGCGTGCATTCGCGATGTTTCGAAAGGCTTTGCATATGCGTCGAGCGATTGCGATTGCGCGCTACGCGAGAGAGCAACACGTTCCGAAATAACCCTAGCTTGTGTTGGCGAAAAAAGAAGGATGGAATCTTGTCGCGACGCTTCTGTATTTCTCAACGAAGAAATACTTTGCTCTTCCTGTCTCTCTCTCTCTCTCTCTCTCTCTCTCTCTCTCTTTTCTTTTTCATCTCAGTGTCACACTCTACATCCATCTCTCTTTCTCCCGACTTACTCTCCCCCTTACCCTATTGAACAATTAAACTTCCATATTACCCCTTATAGTATAATAGAACGAGTTAAATTTCGATCATGACATTTAGCTCGACTTAATAATATAGTCCGTGTATAAGTGCAAATTAATTTGATTCATCGTAGTCTCTAAAAGTGCGCCTACTATGGTACGACCAATGCATAGCCGCTTAATTGGTTCGTAACTTTAATTAGGAAACTCCTGAATATGTATCATATTTATAACGTAAAAATAGCGGGGACGAAAGGGTTGCAACGTGCATGAAATTGGCTGTCAACCGTATTCCCTGTCTCCGTATTTTTTACATCCACTTTCTCTCTATTTCTTTTTCTTTCTCCTTCCCCCCACCCCTCTCATCTTTCTCTTTTTATCCGTGCGTTCAACGAGACACTGGCGGTTAACTCTCGCGAGCGATCGCGAAAATTATGAATAAGAAAGACTTTGCACCGACGATTTAATGGATTCCTCCTCTCTCGTTCTCGTCGTTCTCTGAATATACGGCAGATAGGAACTTTGCCAGCGAGTGGCTCGAGAAGTGGCAGCGGAGATGTATTCATAAACGGCACGAGGCAAAACAATTTAAAGGATATACTTGGAACCGTCTGCCTCTTTCACGCCACCCACACGAACACTCATGATTCATCGTTGAGTGTACGAAGAGACGTTCAAGAACAATTCGACCGTGACTCGTTTTGCTGACGATCGATGCGTCCTACCTCGCGCGATACGGCACGGGTGCGAACAGTTTTATTATACCTTCCGAAAACGACAACGTGTCTCTTTAGACTTTTCCTTCGACTTTTAACCGAGAGTAACGAGTCAATAAAAATATACATGAATTTAAGAGTGGAAATTTAAGAGAGAGAGAGAGAGAGAGAGAGAGAGAGAGAGGGAGAGAGAGAGGGAGTTGTCGCGTGATCAGGAAATTTGTTCTAATAGGCAAAGTGTACGAGATACTAAACGTTTACAAAATTTTAGATGAATGACTTCATCGTCGCTTACACGATATTTTATAAGAGCAACATTTATTTTAGTAGGTATATTTCCAATTTTCTATACGAGTTAACGCATAAAGAAAATTTGGAGCTCGGTGGAATCTTCGATTTTTCACACGCGCGTTTATTTACCAGATAAACTACAGGAACGTCCCCATTAAAGGCCGGTTTTCGATAAGTTAACGCTTTCCCTCTCGTTTACGCTTTAAAAGCGGCCGGCTATCGCTCGCGAGACGACGACTACGACGACGATGGTTAGTCGGTTTATTTGTCCACCTCCTTCGCGAGCAGCATCGCCGCTCCTAAACGCCGAAGAGTAAACGCGATAAAGAAACGACCTTGTATGCGGTGCTCGTAGACCGGATTGAATTTTCTTTGCCTATCGCGGTTTCTCGTCGGATCCCACAGACGAGAACAGGAGAAAAGAGAGAGAGAGAGAGAGAGAGAGAGACCATCGCTTGGTTTGTTCGTTCGAACGAAAAAAGATCGCGAGTTGTTACGAGCGTTCCGCTTTCCTCGCGAAGTCCCGCACTTGGTGAACAATAAACTCGTGAATGTAACGATAACTGTTTCGGATCGCCTTGAAATCGAACTCTGCTTTTCGTTTTTTAAGACTTGTTTTAAGAAAAAAAGAGAGGTACATATAAAGAAGGGACTTTCGAATTTCTTTACTTTCTTATCGAAGGATCAGCTTATCAGATCGGATTATGAACAAATTATATCCTTTTTTAAGAGAACGTCGGGACTTCGTTAACATTCCGAGCACCTAACATTTTTCAATAGTTGATAGTGACTCTAGGAAAGTCCAAAAATTAAGAGATTTTCTAATATAATTTTTTAAGTTTAAATAACGATATTAACACGATAAAAATCATTGAAATTTAGTATTGTAAAAATAAATGTCTCTTACTCCAACGTAACTAATTCATAGATTAATGGAACACTTTTAGTCTCTCTTAACACGAATCACATAATCTCACGTTGAAATATACCTCGTATTAACTAAAACACTCGAATCCATTCAGTTATCCCGTACCCAACGAAAGATGATGGAACAACACGAGAGTAGACTAGGATCGTTACGCTGGTACGAACATTGCGAAACGACAGCGTCCAAGAAATGGGTCAAACGATTCAACTTGTCGAGCTCGTGCACACGCTCTTCTCGCGTCCGTCCTTCTCCTCTTCGACTTCTTCTCGTCTCTCCGAGTGTCTCTCGGATAAGAAGAGAAGATGCATCGAACGCATGCATCGCCAAGAGCGAGTGCTAGTCTATCTCTCTTTCTCTCTCTCCCTTTCTTTCTCTCTCCCTCTCTCTTGTCTTTTTTTATAAAGAGAGAAGAGAACGCTCGCTTGACCGGCTCTCTTATGGCGCGACGTTGGAAAGGACTCGACGAGAGGAAGAAAAAGAGGATAAAGATATCGTCTTTCCGCTTCTTACGGAGTACACGCGATAGCCAATATTCGCTGCTATCCTATCACCGAAAGGCAAATTGCCATCTCCTTTTTTCCCGTTGCTCCTCCACGCAATTTTTCAAGAGATCTTTTTAAAGAACTTTTTATCGGTTATCTTTCTACGATAAAAATTCTTTTGATCGTGCTTCACGAGAACGTTTATTTTTGTGAACGGAGTCTATGTAAATGATCGTGACGATAGAGACGACGAAAATTATATTTAGTTCCGTCTATTTTTCTAGGTTTTCCTTTTTTTTTTAAATAAAGATAGAAGAGTTTAGAAGAGAAATCCACGATCAGATCCAAGATCAAGAAGATACATACACACGTTCCGAATACAGCAGCCCTGACGTGTCTAATATGCGTTTCCACGATATCCCAAGATAACCGAGCGAGAGAGAAGAGAAATGGGATCGCTCGACTCGACGAAGTATATGAATCATACGCGTTACGCGATAGCAAAGGAACGGAAATAAAAGTTCACACTCGGGAGGCCTATCTATTTTTACGATCTTCGCGTGTCTGTGGCGTTGAAAGGATAAGCTCGAGACGTGCCTCTTGGACATTCGGCTGTGTTTACATCGAAAGTCTCACGTTCCGATGCACGTGGAAACCACGTTCGTCTACCCTTCGTAGACGATAGAAAACGATAGAGAAACGATAGAGAAGCTCGGGCTTGTGTCGTTCGCTAGTGGATCAAAGTGGGTCTAGGTCTAGGCAGCAGCACGTGCGAACGACAGCTAACGTGTAGCCGGGTAGCTCCTAGCCAGCCACCTTCTTCTGCTTCTTCTTTCCTCTTCTTAGTTTCTAGGAGCCACCATTATAGAAGCAAAGACCTTAAGGGGAGAAAAACCTTAAGAGGAGAGGAGGAGACGACGACGACGTCCACTCGAGGTAAAAGCAAGACGATGCGCGGCTGAATTTGTCGTTCGTTTCTTAGGAACGAGACGAAAGAGAAAACGGGGTCATAGATACAAAAGGCGAATAAGGGGAAGGGAAAGAAAAGCGTACATAGGAGACTGGAGAGGAACACTGGATGACTAACTTCCGAACGTGGCTGTGCTATGATTTTCTTCGAGCTTTTGAAATGAGATGTGCTTTTGAAATGCGTAGGGGTGGAAATTGCTTCGAACTTCTTTCGTACGAATCTTGAACATTTAAAGGGAATATAAGCATTTAAAACATATAACAAGTACAACGTTGTTATAAAACTTTACAAAAACGATATCAACTGTGCCTCTAAATGAAGCTTTAGTAAAACAATGTTATAAATGTTACTACGAAACTTAATCAAAATTTCCAAAACGATAGCTAGGAAGGAAAGATTACTCAAAGGAAACTCAAAAACCGAGTATCTTGAAATTATAAAAGAAAATTGTCAGTTACGGATACGAGTTTTTTACTTGAGGATTTCTCAGTGAAAGCTACGATTCCTGTTCTGGTTTCTCTCGATGAAAAGGCGACGCTGAGAGTATGGAGTAAAACGGTAGTGCGCTCGGCGACCTTGAGTTTCGGCCCACGTGCGCTCGTGTGTACTCGTTCGCGTTTGTCGAGGGTGTAATTTACATAGCAATGGGAATCGTTTCGTTTCGACCACACTCGAAACAAACGGTACCTGAAGATGTCAGCGCGTAAGAGTTCTTGCGTCGTGGAGACGTGATTTACACGCGCGTTTGGCTACGCTCCATTCGATGTTAATGCTTGATTGTAAAACTGCTGTAGAATTAAATGTTCCGGAATAAATATTATGAAAAAAATATTAACGACTCACAGAGATGTCAGTTTTTTGACGGAACACTTCGAATTTGTAATATTTTTAATAAATGTAGGTATACAGGGAGAGTCTGATATAAAATAAATGATATTTGGATAAGGTATAGGAAAATCGCATTTTATACGATAAAATGTTCGAGCGTAAATATAGAATTCTAGATCGACTTCGAGGCAATGTAATTTGTTCAGTTGAATGTACGTAACTATTACATTCAAGGAATTTCAATCTCTATAAGAGCGAGCCCTTGAAAGAAAAAGGATCACGAGAAAACTCGTCGTATTTGCTGAAAAGAGAAGAAGAATAGAACAAAATGACATTTCTTACGGAAGTAACGCTGCAAAATAAATAGTATTTTTTATCACGATCATAACGTAATCACGACGCTTGAAAAGTGGCCGAGTCTTAAAAGAGAAATTCAAGTGGCCAGGAACGAACTCGAAGGAAAAGAAAGAGAAAGAAGGAGAAGAAGAAGGAGCACCGTTTACGAGCTGTAAAGTGATCCATTTCGTTGAGTGGATCGGAACGTCGACAAATATCTCCGAGTCGGTGGAACCACGAAGAAGGGCGCGGAGGTAAACCCTTAAGCGTCCTCAAACTCTCGAAGCCACGAAAACTTCTCCTACCGATCCTCGCAAACTGTACACCTTTCTTGCCAAAGCCACGAGTGATCCTCCAGAGAAATTCCCGCCCTCTCTCTTTCAATTTTACATGCACGCGTAGTGAGAACAAACGTGGCTAACAATAAGTATACACAAATTTATGACAAGCTACGAACTAAGAGTTATTTTTTTATTTGTTAAACTGTCTTTTTGTGGTGATTTAAAAAAAAAGTATGTTTGATGTCCAGTGTCAGTTTTTAAAAACATATGTAACAGCGCTATGTAATATAAAATAAAAGTGAACTCTGGTGCTAGAAAGAATTAAGTTGAATAATAAGGATGTACGATTCGATTTAAAATGATTGTAAAATGTAAAGTATCAATAAAGAAAATGAATAAAGTAATCGATTAAAAGTAACTTTAAATATGCCTTTAATGGACACGGTAAATATGCGTTACCTACAGATCGTAATTACCGGGTATAGAATCCATCCAATAAATAAGCTTGATGATCCAGACAAAAAACGATGAATGAAAGTGAGGAGCGAAAGAGAAAGAGAGAGTGAGGTAGCCAAGAAAGAGCTTCGTTAATACTGAAGCCACTTTTGTTTACACGCTTCAACAACCGCTTCTAAAATTACTTAACAGAAAGTTTCACGATAACGAAGTCTCGATGAACCGTGTGACGTGCTTAGACGTATCAAAAAGTGACGTGAAAGGAGAAAAAAAGAGGAAGAAAAAGAACAAAAACAGCCGGGAAGTTCGAACGAGAGTTTCAGAACGAGGCTAACGCGTGAAAGAGCAACTTCCGTGCGAAGGATCTTTTCCCGCGTTCGTTTTTTCCCCGTGGAAAAAAGGGCCGGTGTACGGCCGACAGAGCCGCCTTTGATTGGCGCAACGGGTATATGCAAATCGCGAAAAAAAGAGCAAGAGAGCGAGAGAGCGAGAGCGAGAGAGAGAGAGAGAGAGAGAGAGAGAGAGAGAGAAGGATAGACTAGAAAGTGAGCGAACTCGCTCACACCAATTTCGACGGTGCATTCCACCATCCGTGCGCTCGCGCGTTCATTCCGTAGCCTCCGCAATTGCTAACGGTAACGTGGCTCGTTCTTTGATCGTCTTTGGTAATTGCGTTTTTGCGGTTAGTTTCGTTAAAGTTTATCTAAAGCGTCGTTTAAAGACACTGGATAATATTCTTTTAGGAAGGTGCGTTTACGCGTTTCTGTTTCATTTGTGTGATGGGGAATATTTGAACGTGTGCGTATCCATGTGTGTGTGTGTGTGTGTGTGT
>JAIFRP010000022.1:2443480-2458744 GCA_032403825.1 Odynerus spinipes
ATGCCTCTCTCTCTCTCTCTCTCTCTCTCTCTCTCTCTCTCTCTGTCTCACTGCTTCTCTGTCTATACGGTGATGGTAACCGCTTCCACGATATTACTCGCTTTCCTGGCTACAAATTTACTTAGTAATTAACCAATTAGCGGACTACCGCTAATTGACTGATTAAGTAGCCCACTCGTCGGGAGCGCTAGATTGATACCGCTGGGGCCGTCGAAGCGGATCAACGTCGCCGGAAACGTCGATCTCGACGTTGAGAACGACCTCTCGCCTCTCTCTCTCTCTCTCTCTCTCTCTCTCCTTCTCTCTCTCTCTTTGTTTCCCTCGTTTCTCTTTGTGTACTCCGTCTACATTATTCTACATACACAAATGGATATACATCCATGCGCTTGTACTCCCATCAACTATCCACGGTAGCGTTGATTAGCTACTACCGAGCCGAAAACGGAATTACCCTATTGTTAATATAATATGGAAAACCACGGAGAATCGATGTTCGACTTGCAGAATTTTCAGAGAACAAAATCAGAAAATCCATGTGAATATGGGATGCTAGATATTAGAAAATGACTTTCTCTCCATGGGGAAACAAAATTTTCCAAAAATTAGTTTTCCGCGCGTTCGATGCTGAAGCTAGAATTACAAAAATTTGTAAAAATATGAAATTCTAATAAACTCTGTAGTTAGAACCAGCTATTACGGTAAACCTTTCATAAACTAAGTAGGTACACCGATAAGCCCGCCGTTTTGAACAACAAGGTTTTCGTTGAACGTACGTACCTACGATCGGAATTTGGCGGATAAAACGAAATTCGGGATATAATACGAAAGATAATCCGATGGAGCGTGGATATAATTCGAAAGACGATGTTTGAGTTCCAACCGGCCTTGGACTCGCGTATGCATTTCTATTCGTTTGGTCTGGTTCGATGTTACATACATACACATATATACATATATACATATATTCTCTTCGTATGTGTATGTGTATGTGTTACGTATGTTTATGTGCGCGCGTGTGCTCAGGGATGTGCTGTCTGCTGGTCGTGTTCTCTGATTGGGCCCGGCCAAGTTTCTCTCTCTCTCTCTCTCTCTCTCTCGGCTTGCTTCCTGCTTAGCATACCTAACTATGGAGGAGAATTCCTCGGCGGGACAACTAGAATCGCTCCGATTCGGTTTAATTCCGAGCTTAAACCGGG
The DNA here is from genome assembly GCA_032403825.1 of Odynerus spinipes. Taxonomy (NCBI): domain Eukaryota; kingdom Metazoa; phylum Arthropoda; class Insecta; order Hymenoptera; family Vespidae; genus Odynerus; species Odynerus spinipes. The sequence continues at coordinate 2,444,677 of JAIFRP010000022.1, forward strand.
ATATCTCACGATCGCCTACCTACGACATCTGGATGGTCTTTCTCTACGCGAGGAACGTGTTCTCCATTCGTTTTCTCTCTTCTATTTTCCCTCGCATAAATTTCGTATCTATGCCAACGTACTCTTCGAACTTTTTCACGATCGAATAGGAATTTCACGTTTTCTCGTTCGAAATATATGTAAATCGGTAAGTATTTAACACGTATCTTATGTTATATCATTATTTTTGTTATTTCTATCAGCGTTTCTAAGGAAGCTTGTATTTTGATGATATTATATCTATAAGTACTCCACTATTTAAAACTCGAAAATACTTTTACCAAACCTTAATTTGAATGCAGCATTCGATTTGATAATATGCGAATGAGATGAAAGACCGTATCTGAAAGTACAAGGAGAAAAGAGGAAAGATAAAAGGGTATGCGTTCCGTTGCGATATCGGGGAATAGAATGAAGGTGCCGCCGATAATTACCGGATAGACGATAATTAAAGCAAGGAAAATAAGGGAAAGAAGGGGAGGTGGGGTGGGAGTAAGAAAAAGAGGAAGAGAGGATAGGAGGTCGCGCGCGCATCGATGAATTTAAAAGTTAAATTGTGTTTCGCTCATGAATTATGCATTCCCAAGGAGAGACTCCTGATTGCGCGGGAAACTTTGATCTTCCGGGTTATATCGTATTGGTTAAATGACTCTCCAGTCGATGCACTTTTAATCGCTCGATTTTCTCTTTTTCTTCATCGCGATCCTCTCTCCTCGCGTATCCGAACTTTCGACACTTTGATTTTCGTCTCGCCCAGATTTCAGGGAGCAATCGCGCGAGAAATCGTTCGTTTCGTCTCTAAGCAGCCGTGAAAAAGTCACGAGCGTCGTTCCTTTTTTTCCCCTCGTTGACAGTAACCCACTGCCACGGTGACATCACCGTGGACGACGAGATTCCGAAGCTTTCGGTGCTTTTCGCACGGTCAACGTCGAAACGGAAATATTTTTTTTAAACCGGCCGTGCATAAGCGACGAGAATTGAAATAGCGAACCGGCAGTTAAATTGACCAAACTTTCAGCTAGGCGCTTCGTTGCGATCGCGTTGTGATGTATTATAGCGCACACGCGATCTTCTCGTTTTTTTTTAAAGATTTTTCTTCTTTCCTCGCGGACGGAGTGACGTTCGAATAATAGGTGAGATGGGACGAAAACGCAGCCCCGTTAGTTATTTAAAGAGACAAAAGAAGGAGAAGAAATTCTCTTTCCCTTGCGTTCGTCACGTGACCTCGTCCCGCGACAATTTCCGCGACGGTTTTAATTAAGATAAAAGTTCCTAAGGCCTCGCGCCATCAAGGCCTGTATTCCTCGCGAACGCGGCCAAAAGAAATCTTAATGAAGATCCATATTAATTTCGTTCGCTGGATGGATGGTCGTAACCAAAGTAAGATCGGCTCGTTTCCAGTGGCACTCTTCGAAAGTCGCCGACAAAGAAGAAGAAGAAGAAGAAGAAGAAGCGGAGGAAGAAGAAGAAGAAGGTTCTGAAAGCAGACGAAGATGATGAGGAGAAGAAAGACGATCTTGCGAAAATCTCGGATATATACATACATAGGTACCTATCTAGTTTGGAGAACTAAAAGGAGAGGAAAGGGAACGATACTTGGATTATTATTAAGATGAAATCCTCTTTAAATCCATTCCCGGTCTATCCGTGCTCCCGTTAAATAAGAATTATCAACTCTTCTGTCGAACTGCTTAAATTCTGGGTTAAGAAGTGCCATGACCTACCGAGCTTGATCGTTCCAACTTTTAAATAAGATTTTCTGAACTTTTACGGGGGTGGGTCAAGGTCAATGACCTTCCTATAAATCATATGTGAACGCAAAACATAGAGAATTATTATATAAATAGATTTCTTTAGAAGAAAAATTCATTTAAACGAAACATTGAAATAAATATATCGTAGATACGCTAGGCGAAAGAATAACGAATTGAATAAATACAGAACCACTATATAAAAGCAATCCATTATTCGCACGTGCTAGTTTATTTCAGCCGAATATTATTAAACCCTGTTGGTTTAAAAATAAAAATTTACCCGAGAGCGAACAAAACGTGAGATACGAAATAAATAACATCGTATTAATAAATTCCACGATTTTACTTTTTACGCGTACATACGTGTATATCTACATACATACCCACATGCAGACGCGTATATACGTACCTACTGTATATCTATACAGAGCAAAAAGGATGAAACTTTTACCTGAAGGTAACTGCGAAAGAGACGACGACCCGATCTTCCGATATCATCGAAAGATGAAATACGAGAAGACATAACCGAGACCTGCTAGAGATAGGATAAAGGCTGCTTTCGGTGGATAAGAATTTTTGTCGATAAAGATCGTTGCTTCGATCTTACGATTTTATTGGCATTAGGTGCAAAGAGACACGATCCAGACGCAAGAAGACGAGGACGGAGTGGTTGGTATCGGACAGAAATGCATCGAGCGTGCAAGAGAATAAGAAGAAGAAGGAGAAGAAAGAGAAGCAGAAGAAGAAGAGGAGGATGTGGTCCTTCGAACGTTTCCTTTTTCGCGACAGAGAGTCTCTCTCCTTTCCAGACGTCTTTTCCAGAACCGACCAATAAATGCCCGGCTCTCGGCTAGCCGCAGGCTACAAAGTCGTTTCTACAAATGGAACGCCCATGCGATAGAGAAAATTGCGCGGCAATAATAAAGCGATACCAAGGGGGACGAATCGAGTCTCGAACGACGGGCGAGGTTAGTAAAACCTCCCACTCCTCCATCACTTTTCTCCCTATCTAATACTTCTTTCCTTTTCTCATTTGTAATACTTCTTGATAAGACAAAGTATTGCGCTTTTCTTAGGTTTGCCCTGTCCCACGAGATGAGAATATTTCTCGTAACATCGTTAAATGTAAGCTTTCTTTTCTACGAGCATACTTTCCTGGTTTCGGGTATCTTATTATTAGAAAGGGAAAAAGAAATTAGAGATCGTATTAGAAAAGTGGGGTCGCGGGAAATCTTCGCTTTGGTCATAATTTGGAAAATTATAATAAAAAACGTTTTGACGTGATATTCTATCGAGCGAAGTTTACAATTGTTGTTGAAAAATTTGTCCTTCTTAATCTTTATATTCCCTAAACTAATTTTCTATAAATCGTTGTCGAGTTTAAAGAACGAAACGAATTCGTCGATATTCGTCGATATTCTTCGATATTCTTCGCTGTCGTCGAAATGGTGAATATAATACAGACAAGTACTTCTTTTTCTCCGAGAAAAAGCGAAAAAACGTAGAAAAGTGTACTCACGTTTGCGGTGTCGTCGAGTTTCCGCTTCCACGCATCGCTACGTTCGATCAGGGCGTTCCACTGTTCCGAAAGTTTGTTCACTTCTCGACGAATGCTGCGCGTCAATTCTCGAGCCTGTTCTTCGGCGCTTCTGTAACCCCTGGAATCTCCATCGATCTCCCTTCCGGCTGTGAATCAGAAGAAAAACAAAGAATGTTTAAAAAAGTAAAACCTTTTCTTAATATTAAATATAATTATATTCTCTAGTATTATTTTATTACGTAATTATCGTGCATTTAAAACTATTGTCCGATATTAATATTATTAAAATATTCAATTAATCACTTCGATAAATTTAAGAGAATATTTTACTATCTCTTCGTTAATATTTGGTATAAAAATAATAATTATGATTACTTTTCCTTAACGTTCTATATATCTCCCTCCGAAGTTTTCAACGGAATATTTTAATTGTCACGTTTTCGATAAATAACTCGCGGCAAAAATGTAAAAAGACTCTCGGATTAAGGGCACGATATCTCTAATAAATAACGACGACCCGGCAACGAAAAAAAGAGAAAGAGAGAAAATCAGAGAATCGGTCTCTTTTCCTTTTTCCACGATCGATCGATGAATTCGCACAGCTTGCTCACCGATTAAATGCGGTAGCCGGGAGATTTGATCGTACGAAATGCCGGCATAAACATAAATCAACATAACGCGCGAACAGATAGAGGGGTTGGCATCGAACAGATAGAAAGGATGGGATACCTAAGCCGTTATCAATGCTAAACATGAGCGTAAAAACTGTCCGGCGCGTGATACTACGATTCGGCTATGATTCATAGGACAATTCATTTCTGGCGATAGACCGAAGAGGATCGTTTCCGTAACGGGGCATAGTTGGTGTTGCTGGTATTACTCGCACGTTGCGTTCTCGTTGGGTGAATACTCGAGAGAAGAAGCTCGTAAAGTTTGATCGCGATCATTCAATACCTTTCCTTTTTCTCTCTCGAGCTTTTAGTATGCGTTGAGTGTAATCATTGCGTTTACGATAATCGATGATAATGCTTCGAAAAGGGAGAATGTTAATGGGTAGCAGAGATTGGTGAAATATGGAAGAAAAGAATCGATTAATAGTTAATTTGAAATTAAATTAAAGAGAACATAGAAGAACAGGAATTGTATTGGAATGAAATAAAAATTAAAGATAAATTTGGAGGACAAAAATTCGACACAATTTGCTCCGAGTGGTTACATAGCAAAACAAACATATTTTATATATTATAATAGAAATAGGCACGTATAGGACGTGGATAAATTTTTGGTAAGAACGTATGTAAATGTAATAGCTGAAAATCCGTTTTATCGATTTTGAAAGTTGTAAGGTCAGTCACGGCACCATCGTTGCATTAGAAATTTGTTGGGAAGACTCTTCGCGCTAGAAGTTGCCCGATGCCGTGCACGTTCCGCGAAACGTGATTCCCTGCGGTGTGACCGAAACCATGCACCGGTGACGTTCGCGTTGCCTACGTTCCGGCTCTCTCTTCTTCTCTCCCTTTCTACCTCTCAATGTTTCCTTTGAACGCACGTTGCGGTGCAACGATCGTGGCTAATCTTACCTCCTTCTATGAATAATTCAGATTCGAAAGACGGTATTCCGCGAGAACCGATAGAAATTTATCTCTGATTAAACTTTTTTTACCGGATTACTTTTCGAATTTTTAATTATCGCGTTCCTTTACTAAAAAATACAAATTTTATCGTTTCCCTCTTCTCGCCCCTTTCTATCACCGCGAAGTTATCCCGCGGTACGTTTGGATTATTTGTTGTACCGGTTGAAAGAAATCGAGCTCCGAAGTTCGAAGGATACTCCTTGGTTATTTAATAAGCGATAGGAGACTTCGAGTCTTCTCTTCGATGAGCGGTTATTAAAAGAGAAACCCGAAGCGAAGGAGTAGGGGGAGTAGGGGGAGTAGGAAGGGAAGGAAGCGAAGTGCATTGACTTTGGCACCAGCACTGTCCTCGAAGGACTCGGTAAAGTCCTACCATCGAGTTTTCGGAGTCCTTCGGGACGTCTCTCTCGTCTAAAGCCGTGCAACTTTCGCCCGCTGCCGTTGCTTCTCGATACCCGTAACTCGATTGAAAGCCACGTTAACGTAGGGATGGAGTTTCCTTCCCTACCTATCGCAAACTAATTTTTATCCTTGCTGGAGCTCTACCCGAAATTATGATCTACTTGCACCAACAGCCTCGCAGAGATAAGCGACGCGTATATTTTCAGAAATGTTAAACTTTATAGTACGCGCGCAATTTCGTTTAATTTTTCCCAAAAATTGCGAGGAACGACTGAAACGTTTTTAAGATTACTCTTTTTTTTACGATTTTCACGAACGTACGTATATCGTTCCAACCGCCCCGGTAAAAAAATAGTGGCGTCAAATGTAAAAGTTTCGAGAGAATAAAACTTCTTTTCGTAATACGCGCAATGTACGTACACCAACGTATACATATGTATGTATATGAGAATTGTAATTCTTATCTTACTCGCGCATTTTTCATCCACGAATTTCAAAAGCTGTCTCACTACCGCGACTAAAATAGAAGAAGACTTCTGCTTTTAAATTCCACGCGCGTCAAATGTCTGCGCGGGGCCGAGTTTCCGGCTGGTAACGCGCGTTATAAGTTAAAAGTTAAACCGTTGGGAGATATCGTACGAGCGTGAAGCGTAAAACGCAGAGTATCGTAATAGCAAAATTGTACGAGAGCTTGTTTTCCTTCGAAAATCAAGGATGTCGTTTCTCGTCCGACGAGTAACGTTCCGACCAAACTTCGCGTGTCCGAAGTAAATGATGAATTTGTTAAATAAACGCGTTACGTTAAGTCCGATTACGTCCAGTCACGCTCAATGTATGCTACAACGAGAACAAACAACGTCGAGCGGATGTACAAGTCTAAAATAAAAAAAAGTATTGTAATTATTCCCTTTTCGCGTTGAAATTTACTTGCAATGACGATACGAATATCGTGTATCGACTGTACCTACATCCTTTGTGTCTAAATAATACCAGTTTATATAATAATCGATACAACACCTGTTCCGATTGCTGGACGTATAAAATATAAAAAAAACTGATCGGTCTACGTTCTCATACAAAATAAAATAATAAATATCCATTATTGTATCGCGTTCCATTGCATTTTATTAAATTATTCGTACCTATTATCAATTTACTTATCGCGTTTCCCGATTATTCCATAAGAAATTTAAGCTTTTCCAAACTTCTTTTTCCTGGTAAATCCAACGACAGAAAATATCTCAGCCGCGTAATTCGAATGCGAGAGAGTTAGAAGCGTCATCCGAGAGTTTCCTCTGGCAGGTACGCGTATGCGACAAACGATCATAAATCGTCGCTACCACGAGAAGCAAGAGAAGCTTTCTTAATATCCACGCGCGCGTTCGGTCTCTCTCACGGCTCTTGAGATTACGCAAATGAAATATTTCGACTCGGGGTAGCCGCTCGTCTTTGGCGCCCTCGGGCCATGGAAAAGGGATGATACTAACGAATGAAGCTCATTTTCTAGAAGCTGCTGTCTCCTCCTCTCCTCGGATTAGGCCGCGAAAGGACAGTGAAAAAAGCGGCGAAAAAATGGGACGGGTGAACTTTTTCGCGTTCGCGAGTAAACGCGTTCTCCGTGCGAGCTTTTTTGTGCGTCTCTAATTGGTACGAAAAATCACGGATTAAGGGTGGAGAGAAAGGGATGAAAGGTTTAAGGTAAAAAGTTTTGAATTATTTCCTCTTAATTATGGAATATGTCAGTGAGAAGATTTTGGATTTTTTATGGAAAATGCGTAAGAATTTTTAACGAGTGTTTCTATTAATATCCGTGTCGAATATAACGACGTGTATTATATATTATATTTAGATTTTTATCGTATACACATATATCTTTGTAATTAATACTGTATTCCTATCTTGTCGAATAATGTTAATAAAATACCTATAAATATTTATTTATTTCATTCGTTAAAATTTCTCTTTTTCCCTCTTTCGGTTATCGAGCTCTCTCGTAAGAAAAAGAATCCCTATCTCGCGATCACGGAAAGTCTCGGATTCGCCGCGTGAGAGATAAAAGTCCTTAAGAGGTGGCATAATTGTCGTAAACGAATGCGCGTTTCCATTGAATCCCGGTTATGTTAATGGATAATGGCAACGTAAAGAAACGCTACGCCATCGCCAGAGAGCGAATGAATTATTCCTCCTCTCCTTTGGAATTCGAAAGTCGGCCGGAAGTTTGCGAAGGTGTCCAAACTTGGATTTAAAGTAACGTTCGGAGGATGTCGTCGTGCCGGATCGCCGTTCGGTTCGTTCAACTTTCTTGGAGAATTTAGGACAAAAGGGATGGGCTCCCGGGCTAACTTCGGTTAAGATCGGAATAAATCTTTTATATCGCCACGTATATTTTTATGTCAATAATGAATTCGTTTGTTATAAGATTCATTTCATCACTTTAGCACATTTCTTTTTCTTAATATATTTTAGACCAGTGACGCACCCGTTACGTCACGCAGTGTCTATTCAATCTAATCGGTGACACATCCTGTGGTACGAATAACTTAGTCATCAGTCAGTATTAAAAAAAAAAAAAACAGTTAAAGAAATAAGATCGCGCAAAAGAAATATTGCAGAAAACATTGTGGTAAATTAAAAAATACAAAATAATAAATCATTGTCAAAAATAAAAAAAATAAAAATGAACTTACCTTCGGAGTCGGAAGTGTCGGAAAGAGGTGGCTCGTTGGCGATATACTGACGGCCACTGAGCAAGTTGTTCTCCACAACCGGTCGCTTGTCCTCGAGTTGTCTTCTGAAACCACGATGGTCGTCCTGCGAGCAGAGAAAGAAGGAGAACACAAAATTAGAACACGTCGTGAGATACGTGTCGTCGAGAAACTTTCGCGGTTCGTAGACGAGAGAGGGTGGGTTGGTGAGTTTCGAAGAAAAGGGGGTTGGTACACGGGCCGGGCGAGTCTCGAGGTTGGTCACGATTTCGACGTGAGCTCTGCTCGCTCGGTGGCACAAATAGGCTAATTCGAAATCGTGTGCTGTCGAGAGGACGTCGCGAGACCAAAGTAATCGCGTTCTGTAAAAAAGGAAAAAGAGAGAGGAGGCTAAAAAAAAGTTCTTACGATATCTCGCACGAGATCCGCTCAACGAGATTACCTCTGCTCTTCTTTTGCGGATTTAAGAGTTTTGCAAGAAGCACAACGTTTTCCTTCTCTCGTTTCGTTTTCCTTCACTTTTTCTCTCCCCCTCTTCTTCTTCTTTTTTCATCTTTCGTTTTTCCACGAAGAAATCCTCTCTCTCTCTCTCTTTCTCTCTCTCTCTCTCTCTCTCTCTCTCGTTTCTCGGAACCACTGGTTCTTACGATTTTCCACCTACGCTCTTAAGTAGATCCCTTTTTTCCAGAGTGTTTCACCCAGCGTGTCGAAAACCAACCACTTTCATTCTTGCTCGACCGAAAGTAACGACGTCCTCGAGCATCGTATTTGAGTACCATCGATGAAACAGGGTGAGGAGAGAGTCAGAACGCGTATATTTCTTAAAACGCGACAAAACTTCACGTCGTCGCGTCGTTAATACATTTAAGAAGCATGTCAATCTCTCGGAGATCGATAAAAGAAAAAGTTCGATCTTTTGAATCTAATGAATAATGAATTTTTAATACTCGAGTTAATAGCAAACAGATACTTCTATTTACAACGATACAGAATATCAATGCACATATGTGTCTATATGCTGACCCATATCTATGATTTCTTAGAAAACTGCTCGCCAGCGAGATAACGAAGCAAGAAACTTGGAAAACCGCTAAGCCTTCGGTATACGAAGAGCGTTCGCCTATATAAATTCTCGGAATCGGTACTCGATACTAATCGCGCCTTCCATTCATAGTAACTTCTATATAGAAATCTCGTTGAAATCGCTTCGGCAAGAAATCGAAGGGGGAAAAAAAGATTTGGAAAAGAAATTAGCTCGATCTTCTTCCTCCTCGTATATTTAAGCGATTTCCTTTCTCTCTCTATATCTCTTCCAACTTTTCCATCACGTATTCTAACAAGTTGAGACGGTAACGGAGAAATCAGGCCGGTTCCAACGTTATTCATCCAATTAAACCTCGCGACATTTTCTAATTGCCAGCACCCAGATAGTCGCCTTATCGATGCGTTTATCACTATGCAGGGTTAATTACGGTGCACGTGCACTAATAACGTGGTAATGTACATCGCGATAACGTGTCGTCAGAGGAGTCTAAGTATTCCCGGAGCAAGACATTACAAGTAATAGTAAGAAAAACTGAGTGTCTGTTCTTTTATTAAAGTTGTGTCTACAAATTGGGAACGAGAGATTGAGAAATTGTGAATTGTCTCTAAAAATGAGAGTTACGGGAGGTCAGCGGCAAGAGGGGGGGGGATGGATTTCCCGATTGCTTTATCAAATTATATAGAAATACTTGCGACGGTTACGATGAAGTCTCTTCTGTTACAAATTTGACTAGTTTTTTTTTATTTTAATAAAAAAAGACGAGGAAATAGCATCTTTATGCTAAGCGGTTGGTAAACAGGCAAATAAACAATTACATCGCAATTATACAACGTCCAACGTTCCTAGCTTCTTCGTTTTGTAATTCAACAGCTTCAAATACCGTTGCCCTTCTCGCGTACCTCTGGGAATCGAGATAACGTGGCATAGTAGAGCGAGGGTGGCCTCAGCTGCCGCTTGAATCGCAAACGTCGGAGTAAATGCTCCTGGAGTAATAACATCGAGTAAAAGAACCATGCGAAAGTATCTACCGAAACGTGTATTTAAATTTCATGAATAGCGGAAGAGCAATCAGTGTCTATCCCGTGCACTCGCTCTCGAAGATACGTAGGTAATATAGAAAGAATGCTTTAAGGATTCTTTCAATTTTGGTAAACGTTTGCGTAGTCCAATGAAGAGCTCGTAAAAAAAAACAGCGTGGGTAGGTGTCTCGAACAAGCGTCGTACCATCTTCAGATGTACCTAGTACAATAAATTTATAATTGATAGCAAAATGATGTAGCAGAGATGAAAAATATAAGCAGGTTTCACTTGGAGGGCTTAAAATGTTCCACCGATTAAATGTGCATACATTTGTAAAGATAGCTCTCGTACATACCTACGTACTTAATATATTTCTGTCAAACGGATTTAAATCGCGTTTACGAGAAGAAAAAAAAGCAAAAAAATCTACTTAGGGTCCTGTAAAACCTTCAGTTAGGATGTAATTGCATTTCCCTCGAACGAAGCCGATAAAATTCCACTTAACTACTCGGTGTAGGTACTCTGTCTGGGTAATAGAAAATTTCTCGCAGACGCGTAACTAACGATGTCCGATCTCGATGCAATTATCTCGGATATCGTAGAAAATAATGGTAAATTTGCTGATAAAATCCTCGATGTTCGGTGTCGGTAACGTAGGATTTTTGGAAATGAAAGATGCGTGACCAAGATATGTTCCTATCACGCAAAACGATTAATCGTTCTATCTAATTTCTAATAATAATCTTCTTTGAAACATTTTCAGTCGTATTATCTTCGACGAGAACCGACGTCGAGTTCTTCAAATTAGGAAAATCGACGAGGTACCGGCGAGTCCCGAGACGAGCAGCGTACATCAAGAGAAAGATACACGTGTTAGATGTAGGAGACAATGGAATAGATGATCTGGATTTAGAGGCGAAATGCACACCTTATCTTACTCCCACACTCGCCTCTATCTGCTACAGGGGGTTCTCCGACGGTGGTAGGTAGGTACATGGGTCGATCTACGCGTGCCAGCAACATGCGCGATCTAATCTGGATTAGACCGAGCGCTGGCCTTCGTGCATCGAGATGCGTCAGCATTTGCGTTCGCCGTGCGAGTATTCCGACGCTCGCTTCTTGCGAACTTGATACATAGATTCGCTGATCGTGAGAAAAGCACGGAGGAGATCTTAATGACGATGAGAAAGAGAGACGTTTGCGATAAACAGGGTAACGAAGTTATAAACAAATATCTCGTGTTCTCCTAAAACGTACAGATGCATACGTAGGTAACTTGTTTATCAAAAAATTAGTACATAGTTTAGATTAAAACGATAGTTAGATGCAAAATGTAACAATAATTTGCCATTTACTTACTTGTTGTTTCTGTAACGCAGCAACGTCGCCACAAACAGGTCCCAATCCTGTGAGCTCGGTGTCTTTTCTTATAACCCACTCGATTAATTCACGTAACGATAACAGCAGCGCGTTCCAGTGTTCAGTGTTACTCTCTAGTCGATTTCTGTAACGATAAAAAGAAAACAGTGTTATTAATAAATAACGAACAATAAAACTTAATTTTTAATTAACTCGACATCTTAACGCGATTCAAAAAAAGTTTCTCATCATAAGATCCTTTGTTAGGGACTGAAACTTATCAATCGCCATTGTACGTACACTCGTCGCCACCTTGGTCTCGTTCATTTTTCTCATACCCACTACCTCCAACGAGTGGTCCAATTACACTCATTTCTTTTTACTTTCCCTCGTCTCTTTTCAACAACAACGAAGCTAACGTCGTCGTCGTATCAGAAAGAAACAGCAACGTGGCTCGGATTTATCTCGATAATTGCTAACGTGAAGAAAAACCCTCTTATGGTTTTCTTTAAATTAAATTTTTATACGCGGACGAAGTCAAGAATCTTTCAATTCGGTAAACATAAAAAATTTGGTTCAAACAAAATCACGCTCTCCGTAAATTAATGCAATTGTACAGAAATTTGAAGGGAGCATACAATTGATCATACAATATCAAAACTTTTATTCCCAAGGATCGTCTCACACCTCCAACATGAAACTACAGCATCTCGCAAGCTCAGCACCAAGAAATTGCGCTCCCTTGCGAATGTAGAAAATGCAAGAGAAAGAAAAGAAGATGAATCGTCGCTTCGAACGCCACGAGTATCGAGGATTTCGTTCGTCTTCGATTTTCCTCCTTTTTCTTCTCATCGCGAACGAGATCAACGGCACGGTATCGAGTTCAATTACAATAACGAAGAACCCCGTTCGAGAAAGTCGATCCATCAGCGCGCTGGTCCCGCAACGACGGCCATTGACGACGATAGGACGCTCCTCGTCGTTGTCCCGACCGTCCATGTACCGGTTTAAATGCAATAAAGACGGAAAATGAAATTGCCGGTGGTACACGGGCGAGAACGTTATAATTCAACTCGGGGGAACAATTTAGCGGCACAATCCCAATCTAAACAGCCGCGCAAAACCGGTTGAAACTTCTACCATAAACAACAAGCGTGCTATTAGCGTCGGCGGAGAGTCCGGCAACTCGCACTGCACTACGTACCGTTTCTCTACGTGTTCCTCCTTCTCTTTCTCTCTCTCTCTCTCTCTTACCGTCTCCAACCATTCTCTTAGGTGACTCGAAGAGGAGGTACCTTTCGGAAGCTGCGACCAAGGGATACTACCAGCGTTATGTGTATCTAAGCGGGAGAGACCTAAGCGAGTCAACAACGGTCGATGCTAACTCGATAAACTTCCCGTTTATGCGTGGCACTTTGTATAAACTATCTACTCTCGCTTGTCAAAGGCTAAATTGCTAGACGCTTGGATATTTCTCCTTTGATGGTTCGACGAACGTGCTTAAGTAACGTTGCTATCTTCCGGAATGTCTTTTTCGCACAAGCAGATCTTTATTCCAAATTGTTTTAGTTAAGATCGACTCTGCTTAAATGATATTTTTCAAATTCTTACGACGTAAAGGTGAAAAATAAACTGTTGCAAAAATTATTCACCCTGATTTTTATATAGATTTTTTTACGAATTCGTCCCAGATGTCGATTTTCGTCTTCTCGCCTATCAGTGCCGTTTTCCAGACGTCGCAGAACTCGCGAGCTTTCGAAGGAGTCGTGTACCATCTACCAAGAACCGAGAGTCCGTGTTTCTCTCGTAATTAATCCTCTGATCGCAGCCTCATTAGCGTGCAATCGTTCGGATTAACATCTCGCCTCATAGAGCACTTCTTGATGGATCGCATACATCTCGGTAGCATTGATTATACGCGATGTAGGCACGTGATCAATCCACTTTATAGGCCTGCAGGGAAACCATACCCCTTGAATTGGCTTGTGGCATTGGTTAATGAGAACGCAAATATCGGTCGAGACTTATCATTGGAGCGAATCCGCTTTTAGCCTCTCGATATTACCCGATCGTGGCTATGATATCTATGCGTCGTTATTTTCAATGATCGTGTCACGATTTTTCCGATATTTTTAATGATAAAAGGGACGATCAATTAATATCGGACTCTTCGATGGTACTTGGGTCACGCAATGAGTCTACGTAGAATACAAATTTCTACTACGATTATAAATTTGTGAATAAAAAAAAGATTAAAAACGTCTTCTATCAATCTTGGGTATCTCGCGCTTTTCCATTCTATAGAAAATATCCACGATGTCCTACTAGGTCAAGCCTCGTGTTCCTTTGTCCATGCAAAAACCTCATTTCGTGATACTTCTGTGAGATTTGGTCCGTGAAGGTAGAAAGTATCTTTTGGATTTCTCCATTCCTTCGTATCTTTCCTTCTCGCATCCGTCATCAAGCTTTTGTTCAAGACACAATGCTTCGGTACGCTCGCCGTTTACCGGAGATACGAAAAAACGTTGTCTGAACGTTCTGGTTGGAAGAAGAAGAGGAAGAAGAAGAAG
>JAIFRP010000022.1:2474910-2492447 GCA_032403825.1 Odynerus spinipes
TCTCTCTTTCTCTCTCTCTCGATTTTTACGGTCGATGAAAAGGAACTTTACGATTTTGTCGACCACCCGAATTCTTTGCGGTGCTTTAGCTAACGATCGAACAGTCGTAAATCTATCCCGTCTTTCTGATATATAACTCAGAGGGCGATTCCGTTAGATATTGCTTTCGTGCAAACGACACGGCTTCTTTTGAATCTCTCTTTTATAAGAGTGTTCGACAAATTCGTGTCAAACGTGCTCGCAAATCTGTTTCTTCGTTGTCTTAAAATTTTTGCTATCTACTGTGTAAGACGAGAGGCGAAGAAAATAGAAACTTATTTAATATCCTAGAGATTTATAAAATTTTTCAAAACTTTTTTCGATAGTCATAGAGAAGATAAATTAAAAATAAATGATCTATTTTTGTTTTTCGCTATCTATATTTTGTAAAGAAACGTTTTATTAAATTATAGGAGGCCGAAATTATATAATTTTGTTAATAAGTTAATATAATTTTGAAAAACTGTCTCGGATTATAATTGAAAAAATGAATTAAAAATAAATTCGATGCTACTATCAATGAAACATCATAATTCACCAAACATCACGAATACTGCAGGTCATATCGACGAACTCGAACAACGGCACGATATTTCCAGACCTGTTTATCGAAAGTACGAACGCGAAGTGATTTATCATAGAAATCGATGCACGTTTGATTGCTCGTGCGTACATACTCTCGTAGATAGGTGGCCTACGTTACGCGGGAAATCATCGTAGGTGCGACAAGATCCGTTCGAGCGGAGGACGCGTATCGGTGCGTTTGAAATTACGCTGGCCGCAGGCTCATCTCGGAGAGAAGCATCGTGATCGCGAATTACGTTGGCGGTTGACGCCGAGCCGCAAACACGCGCGTTCGACTTTAGAACTCTTCGGCTTACGAGCAGGTGGAATGGCGTCGAGTTCTCTAGCGAGTTTAATCGTCATGAACGATCGTTTCTTGATTCGCGCCTGACGATGAGACGGCATATTCTCGTTCGAAATATTGTTTAGCTTTAATTAACGCGAGAGCGTTCGTTGTATAAAATAAATCTTATACTCGATGAGAAATTTCCATCTTGATATTCTAGGAGATGTAGGGATGGAATTGCACCCCTAGGAATAAGTAACCTACACTCTGCATATATCGCGCCTGTGAATTATTATAAAATATAGTTATGATTATATATAAATATAGTTACAATATATATATATATATATATATATATATAATATAAAATATAGTTATAATTATTATAAATGTCTATTTCGAATGTTCACACGCGTGGGAAAGATATGCATAGAGCGTATGCGTAGATACTAGCTTCAAACGCAACGCCATATCATTTATTTATGTATTTATATAATATATGCCAATGCTCAAAATTTAACGACCACTTATCTCCGCTTCTCATTTATTAATCCCTTATCATAATTAATCCCGCAATTATATATTACCCACCGCATCAACGTATCTATAGCGTAATATAAATAACCCAAATTACCCGTATCGTTGCTCCCACGTAATTTTATCGAATACACTTCCCACTAGACGAGCAGCAGAGAAAGGAAATGGGTTTTATCGGTCTAACCCGGGCGCAAACGAAGAGAGTTTAAAAAGAGGAGAGGAAGCGACGACGGTGGGAGGAAACGCTTTGATTTTGACGCGTCGGTCGCTCGACGATGATTAACCAACCGATCCTTTTCGACGAGTGGTTCCGTTCTCATGGCGAATCGAATCGATGCGGGGGCTCGTCAGGCTCTAAACGCGATGAACTCGCCGATGGAGATCGCGGATTGGACAGCCCACTTCCTGTCGACATCGGCCCGACGATTCGTCTATGTCCGTCGCGTGAAATCCGCCCTGTCCTCGAATTTCGAGCTGCCGGCTCCTTGTGTCCCGTTTCATTAGCTTTATCGAGAGAACGGTGTTCAGGGGCTTCGAAGAAAGTGCGAGGATGTCGATAAGAGTTTTAACGAGTACTGGATATCCTGAGAGAAATGTATCTACTTGTAAAAAGTTGAAGGAGATAAATTATGGCGTGTATGCGTCTATGTATGAGAGAATTCTGGATCGAAAACCGTCCGTCATAAATAACTTTCGTTACTTTTTACCCGTTTTTGCGTTTTCCACCTTCGAACAAACTTTGATCCCGCTTTTCACGATTCTTCTCATTTTTCTATACTTCGGTATCCGCATTTGCGATTCCAAGCGGATCTTGTGTATAAATGTAACGTTAAAAACGTTATTTCCGTGCGAGGTGTTTCATTGCAACGAATCCACGGGAATATCGTAGAAATTATTAACGGTAGATGTTAAATATTGTTCGTGTAAAAATTTAAAAACGCGAAGATCGCGTTAACTCCAAAATTTATAAAAATTTCGAGTGTATAAATTTATGAGTATCTATAAATGAATTCTCAATAAAATTTTTAAGCAAGACTTCATTATCTTCGAACTGTTCGTATTTAGCACTCCTATTTTACGGTCGGTAGAATATTGGAAAATCAACGTATAGAACGTTGCGAATCTCGTTGTCGAAATGTTCTGATCGCATTTTCGTGTATCGGGTCAAAATAAATAGCGATTAAAATGCTTGCAAGCTGCGAGCGGTATCGAGTTTCGAGAGGACGGCAAAAGGGTTCAGGCCGCGGGGTTGGGATTGGTTGCGTTCGTATCGGAATCGAAGTTGCGATAGGAATAACATAAAAGTCGACGATATATCCGGTAGTCTCGCGACCTACCCGTACAAAAATCGACGAAATTTTGGAAAAAGCGAGTAACGACTTTCGACCGGGTGGACACGAATCGCGTACACGCGTCTCCTCTCTCTCTCCCTCTCTCTGTCTCTCTCTTTCTGTAAATGCGCATCGAATATGCCTTTTCACTTCGTATCTCGTAACACTTTCCATTGGTAGCACGCGTTTAAACTGCTTCCACCACCTCCTCCTCCTGCTACAGTAGCAACATCCAAACGATTGTTATTGAGCGATCGCTCGAGCGTAATGCAAATGATGCTTTGCTCAATAGGTTAATGGAATATGCGTATACCCATCTTCGCGCGAGTACCTACGCGATTCGATGTTAACGAGCGAGATTATTTACGCTTAAGTTCGATCATGGCACTATCGTACCCTCTTAACGCTAAAGCGATAGTTTCGGATCGAAATTAAAAATATTTCTCCCTGTTGACCCAGAGATTGTCGTCCTAGTTAACAAAAGAAAATCATATCAAATAAGCGGATCAATAATATAAAAATAATAAAAGATATTTACCTAGGTCGGTAAGAAGTAGCCGGAGCAAAGTCTCAAGAGCGAATGAGACGAGGTACATGTATAACTATACTTATAATAGGAACTATGCGTGAATACGACAGATGGCCTCACTGTAGTACGCACTACCATGTATGGTACATCGTACCCACCCTCTCTAAGGACAGCTATATTCAAATATAAGGAATCGTATTACAAATGCTCGTAAAATGATATTTGAAGGACTCGGTACGTTTTTTCAAATAAATTTATCCGTAAAAGCTTAGACATTAAATTCCATCCCGAACGAGTAACGATGAAGATTATTTCTCGATACAATTAATAAAAAGTCATTGTGTATCCTTTAACGACGTGTTCTTTGTTTGTGGCACGAAAAAAGCTTTAAAAAATTGGAAATTGCTCTACAACTTTGCAAAGCGTGGTAGAACGAAATCACCGGCAGATAATGTAAGTACATACCGCATCCATACATACATAAATACATCCGTACATACATACGATGGTCATTTATCTCATTTTAGCACACTCGTGGGCAGAAATAATGAGGATAATCCGCGATAAATCATCGCGATGCATCAACCATTATATTTACGCGTCCTGTATGCGGGTCCTGTGATTTCCATCGTCCGAATCAATTTCGAAAGAGAGAAATGCTCGTGTCCTCCGTAACGATATTATGGACTCACCGACTAAATACGTCATACATACATACATACGTGGATTTAGCGTACCGTGTCCCAGTCTCTTTTCAATGCTCACGATCGTGACTGTTCGAAGCGATTTTTGCCGAGGGTGATTTAAATTAGTACGTTTGGAAAAATTAATGCGCGAGGAGCCCAGTCGAAAGATAAAGTATGTACCTCGCGTTTCCGTTCGAACTGAAGTCAATTACGAAATTTCGCTACTTCGCCCTATATTTTTCCCCTACATGCTGAAACTTACTTTATATGTTGGTATTCGTGTTTAATTCAAATTAAATGAAAGTGCGTGAAGATATGTTTGTTATATAAGTATCGTAAACAAAATGAAAAAAATAGGAAGTATGGTAATGGAGTGCTAAGTGCAAAGGGTGATGTGAAATCTATGGGGATGAGTAGAAGTAGTTCGATTTAAAATAGGATGCACATAACGTATCGATCTTTGAGATTTCCATTCCAGAGGAATCCTCTCTCTCTTTCTCTCACTATTTCTCTATCTCCCTCTTTCGTTAGTAGTTCTGTAGTTCGGTAGTTCGGTAGCCCGACATATTCGTACGTGGGTACTCGTCGGGTATAATGTACACACCTGTGCACGTGGAGTTCTCGCGAGTTCCTTGTCACCCACGTACCTACATCCGTGTACGTATATCTATATGCAAGCAGGATCAGCGATCCTGTTTGTCCCGGACGGTCCTAGAACATCGACATCGACATTGCCTACCGGTTATCCTATAACCAGCACGTGCGTCCGTCCTTCTCGTCTTGTATTCGCCAACTCCACCTACTTCGATCCCCCTCTCATGTAAATAGATACACGCACACTCTCTCTGTTTCTTATATCGTACTGTGAAACCTATCCTATAGCAGACCCATCTTTTAGTTTAGGAGAGAAAAAGAGAGAGGGGGAGGGGAGAGAGAGAGATAGATAGATAGAAAGAGGGAGAATTCGAGAGTAACGATGCACGGGTCAGCATACGCATGAATATTTATCACGAATTCTCACTGATAATATAACACTTCTTTACGGATCCCTGGCTCGAAACAGCCCGAAGGAATATGAATGTCCGATGAAACTTGAGGATCTTAGGAGCTTCTATACGTTTCTCACGAAGTTTCCCACGTCTTATCGATCGTTTTACTTTGGCTTTCTTCGTGATGTAGCTAATGATAATTAGAGATTTTTAATTAGTGGAAAAGTGAATATGGTAGATGTTAGAGGCTTCATTCGTGAAACGTAAGATGACAATTGTTCGTTCCCGAATTACTTGCTCAACGCTGTGACGATTTGAATAATTAATCTCGAAGTACTTCGTTACACGGAGGAAGCTTTAGGATGAACGGAAAGAGTGGAGTGTGGCATTGAAAAATAGAGACAGAAATCGCGGAATTGGGTAAACCCTTTTTGGGAAACAATGGCCGAGGGGGAAAAAAGTAGTGAGTGGACAAAAACAGGAAAAGGAGCCGCGTCGTTACGCGGCCATCGATCATCGCCGCTTTCTTTTCCGGCGGTTCGTTCCGTGCTAGGTAATAACGTTGGAGCTTTGAACCCGGCGTGTAACATTTTCGTACACAAGGGTACCGTAAACTTAATTAATTACGCCCGCTTCCCACTCCACTTCGACGTTCGCTACGCGCGGATAAAGAGTAAAATCCTCATACCTATGTATGTATATGTATATGTATATGTATATGTATATACGTATTCGGAGAAGACTGCGCGAAACTGTATTTGATTTACGAGGCACGTTCGATACTCTACCGATCCATGTTTAATGAAATTCTTGTGTTTTATCGGTAATGCTCTTTGTGTACTCGCTCCGCCTATGATTTATACGTTTTCCCCCCCTGTTATATCTGACGTACTCGTCGCTATTCGTTTCTAAAGTAAATTTTTAGATCTTCGACAAAAAAGAGATATCAAAATAAAATTTGTCGCGTAACAGCACAATTCCAAAGATTAAACGATTTAGAACAATTTTCTGTCTCGCTTCTTTGCGATATTCTTTTCTCGAATGGTTAAAGTAGATTTTATAATGGTTAAAGATTTGGATGACCGTCGGATACGGTTATATTACATTATAATTATATAATTTCGTTCCCCGTCGTCTCGACGCATTTAATTAAGTTATATTATTACGCGATAATTGTCAGCCGGCTCCCTGTAATGCCTTTACTTTATACCCTTTACGTTATTATAACCGTTCCTCTTTTTTCTCTTCTCTCTCCTTCTCTCCCTCTCTCTTTCTCCTCTCTTCTATTCGCTCTTAAGGGATAACTCCGCGCCTTAACGCCCAGACGCTTCAATTAACGTCCATTTCGCGCTTGAAAAATTCTGTTTTCGGTGGGCGGTCGTTGCTCTTCTCGTCGTTTAGACCCAACCACTAGGTATTACCTATATCTAGTTTTATTCGAATTTTTATAGCTTCTGAATAGCTTGATAGCTTGATAGCTTTTTTAACCATCGCGTTATATGGGGATCTACCGTACGTCGAGTCACACTCGACAAAGGAATGCTCGTAAAAGAATCGACGTCGAGTTATACTCAACCTAGAAATTTCAAAGGTACACTTTTAATTACACAGGTATCATTAATCGAATTGAGATATCGAAGCTGATCTATAAATCCATTAGTAGTTCCATTGTAACGAAACAAGTACTTATCCACTTCCGTTGGATAAAATCGTTTTTTTTATTCTTTATCCTGCAAGAGAAGCGAAAGAAATAGAGAAGACTCGCAGAGACGATCGTGACTGGCAGAGAGCCAACATTCTCTGCTCTCGTTTTGCATTCGTGCGTCGATTAATAAATTCCTCTTTCCCGTTCCACCCCCCAGTCTCACTTTTTCACCCGTACTCTCTCTCTCTCTCTCTCTCTCTCTCTCTTTCTCCTCGTCGACGCGTTCTTTTAATCTCATCGGACGCACATCGGCTCTCTCATTTAAAGGAACTCGTGTGCGTTAATTCGTACCTCCTACCTCGTTTCCCCAAAATCGCAGGAATACCAACGCGGTGGTATAAACGCTAGCGTGCCGTTGCTGTTGTTATTGTCATGCAGTATTTATAATTTCGAATTCGTATCGTTACCGACCGATCGCGTTATGTCGGCTTAAAATCAACCGCACGCAAAACTCGTTACGTTCGATTCGCCGTAGTTGCACACACACGTACAGACACACTGTGATCGTGACTGCGCTCAAACGTTCGATACAAATATCGCGAGCAAACAGATGTAGATACTAAAAGGAGAAAGAGAAAGAGAGAGGGATACAAAAACTGGGCTATTCCATTCGAAAATATAGAAGCATGAAAGCTATACGACGCATCGAGCGTGTTTCATAATTTTTTTTTTAAATATTTATTAACTAAGAGCCGACTTTCCAACAGGAAGTGAACTATAGAGATGCAGAGGATGCATCTATTAGCGTCGTGAAATTTTTAGGAACTACTTCGTCTTTGACAAGATCTCCTTTTGAGAAAACTTTTCCAACAAAGAGAGAGAGAGAGAGAGAGAGAGAGAGAGAGAGAGAGAAAGAAAAAAAGATGTCGTATTCCGTTCTTCAAATCGATTAAAATTCTGCAAGGTAGCTGGACCAACGTTCCATTCCACTTTGTGTAATGTGTGCGGTGTTAATGAGAATGCACGTTGCTCGTTCGAATAGACGCGCGTAGTTCCATCGACTTTAACGATCGTCGCACGCTCGGGTTCATTATATAATAAAAATGCTTTAATGGATGCATCGAGATAAGCGTGGAAAAGTGCGGCTTATAAAAGTATAATGTGCATAACTATTCACACCGCGGGTAACAAAGTGAGGAAAGTTTAGGAGAAAGAAGAAGAATACGTTAAGCTCATCCGCCATTTTGCCGGACACGAAATATGTAGGTATATCGGAGTTTCCTTTTTCTGCTTCTTTTTTCTCCAGAGCGTTTCTCTCTATAAATAATTTTCTCGTTCGGAAATATATCGAATATTATTCAAACGGAAGGTTGAGCGACTAACAAAAATCGTTGAGTCATTAACCCGATGCAACGCAACGAGCGCGACACTAATGACGCAACCTATCGCGACTCATTATCGCGCGACACCCGACACCCGGCACGGAGTTTCAATCATCCCGTGCCGTAACAAAGCAGCCTTAAGATATATAATGTCGTGCACGCGATAATAGTTGCTTTTCGTTCGTTACCGACGAAACGCGCGAAGCCTTTTCAATATATCGCGTAGGTACGCGGCGTTTCTGCATTTTAGATGTGAAATATCGTAGAGGAAAAATTTCGTTCGTTTTATCGTCGCTCTTTCTACTTTTTTTATTTCTTGTTCGTCCAAAACGTATCTTTACTCTTTTTTTTATCAAACGAAAGTTTCACTGACATGGAAAGTAGAAAGTTACGAGACGAGGATCGCAACGCTGACAATCTACAAATATTCTTATGGGAAATCGAATTATTATGCTTGGTCTATGATATAAAAGAATATTAAAAATAAACACACAATTGGAACAGATAGAAACGAGAGAAAGACGGAAAGTTCACCGATGGAATTGATAGACGTGGAAAGTGGCAAGCCTAGACGATCCGTCTGGATGAATCGTCGCCCACGGGCTAACGCTATTCACCGTGCATAATTGCAATTGCGGCGAGCGACCCGTATCAGTCTCGAATGCAAACGGTCACCTGCGCTTCGGGCGAATAAGCGGGATGCGTGTGCTTGCTTGCTTGCGTGAGTTCGTACGAGGGAGACAGATACATGCGATATTTCTGGACTTTGGAAGCTGGAGAGAGATACATGGACAGAATAAGATAGATAAGGACAGGCATAAAAATGACGAGTCGTGTTAATTCTTATTGACACGACCATATGATCACGGTAAAAAGGAAGTGAGAAAGATAGAGAAAGAGAATGAGAAAGAGAGAGAAAGAGGAAGAGAGAGAGAGAGAGAGAGGGGGTAGATTTGGCAGAGTCAGGAGGACACCATGTAGTAGAGCGAGAGGGTGAGTACCGAGAAAGGAGGTGGGAGTGACGATGCTGCTGGTGCTTGCCGCATCCATTTCGGTACCGCAAATGATTACATTGCGGCCGTCCACTAACTGGCCAGTGACCCTACCTACCCTTCTCTCTCTCTCTCTCTCTCTCTCTCTCTCATCCTTGTCACCCCGATAGCACCGTCGATCAACAAGGGGAACACCGAATTGGGTGTTGATGTCTGCGGTTGAACTTGTGCGAGTCTTTTCGTTTCTCGATCATTCCTACATTTTTTACAGACTTTTCGTTTCGATTGTTCATCATTATATCGATCATTTTTATATACAATTTCATTTTAGTAGAACAAATATTAGGTGGCCAAGAAAATTCTGTCGTTTTTGTTTCGTAATTTTTGGAAAGTAAAACAGTTGACTTTTATAAAAATAGAATTTACAAATTACTCTCTCGTTGGGAAAGAGTATTACAATGTAACGGTGAATATTTGTATCAATAAAGTTATTATAAACTAAATAATTGTGTTTTTATTTTAACTGTAACGTCTGAACTTTTTTAATTGTCTGATATATTTTTGATAAAGGAGAAATGATGGAAAGTGACCGGTTAATCAAAATGCCAGAAAAAAAATAAAAAGGATGTAGGGACGAAGAATGTTAGCGAGAAAATCCAAAGATTCCAGTTCGGAATGTCGTCAACGCGATGCTAAAAGCTCAGACTCCTCCCAGTAGGACGGATGATAGCAAGGGACCTACTCGATATCGTAAAACGAGAGTATAAAAGTTGCGAGAAAAGAAAGAAAAAAAAAGGTGTGACTCGTGGACCACGCGATAAAACGACTCTTACGAGCCTTTCTTTTTATGCGCTTCGAAGTCCGTTGAATTTTCTTCAAAGTTGACGTCTTTGTTATTTTAGTACATGCGAAGATAGTTTGTAATGAAACGCCATTCGGCTACGGTCCGAGTAAATGTTTGAGCGGTTGGATCCCGATGACGATGGAAGACGGATGAATGTTGATCTTTCCTGAAAGGGATATCAAAAATATGTGTTCAAAGTTTTAAAATGAATTCGAGTTTAAATCGATTCCTTATCGCGATAGTTTCGCGGTAGGTACCTTTAAGGATATAACTACGAAATAACGATAGAACGAAACGCACAGTCGTAGATACATAAAATTTTGTTCGGTATAATCCGAAAATCGTGGTATCGTAAAATTGTACGATAAGTAAATCGCTTTACATTCGAAAGCTTAGCACGGTTTTCCCCGTGCAGAATGGAATTTTGGAAATCCGTGAAAACGTGCTTTGAAACGTAACGAGTTGGTCAACTTTTCCGACTGCTATACATCCGAGCTCGAAAGTGCTTTCAACTTTTCTAATAAATCTGATCGCATCCGGTTTTTGCAAACTACAACGACCGTATATCGTTCTACCGTTAGTGCAGTTTTCTGACTAGCAGGACCCATTGTCTAGTCCATTTCGGTACTAGAGCAATAAGAGATAGGGAGAATGTCCAAATGCCCTGCTGAGATAGTTTCGCGGATAATACCAAAATCTAATTCGAAAGCTTTAATTCGTCGTTCCGTGCGCGCCACGCGTAACGACTTTAAGTTTTCAAATACGAGCATGAAGTTTCGACGACGAATATGATGAAAGTTGTATGGCGAAGGGGAGGGCGAGGAGAAAATCGACATAAGTACTTAGATAATTCAGTTTCGGTAACGAATGCGGCGCTGTCACGCGCTCGAGAGTTACGAAACTAGCTCCGCAAATATCTGTTGCATTTCGGAATCCACGTTCCGACCGTGACACAATGGGCTTTGTAATTTCGCATTTGAAAATGGAGCTGAACTTTAATCCGCTTATGATTCATTAAGTATATCAATATGATCAAATATTTAATATTAATATTCATTTGGCTAAAAGTAGGAAATAAACGAAATGGTACGGGTAAACGAGATTACTTTTTAAGTAACCGCGTATTCCGTGATGAGGAAGTTACTTAGGATATATGCTTCTTCTTAATTAAAATCGATACGTACACGAATTACCTCGTATAGCTTGATTACGCAAGTAGATATCCCTGAGTACTCGTTAAAAATTAAAAATTAAATGAGGTCATCGATGACCCTCATGTTATTCAAC
Organism: Odynerus spinipes; assembly: GCA_032403825.1. NCBI lineage: Eukaryota > Metazoa > Arthropoda > Insecta > Hymenoptera > Vespidae > Odynerus > Odynerus spinipes. The sequence continues at coordinate 2,486,022 of JAIFRP010000022.1, forward strand.
GTGTCAACGATTAGGGGGATGAAAAATACAGGTAAGTACGCACAAGCGTAGTCTCACCGTCTAATTATAGCCAATTATAAGGATAGACGCTGAAATTATTAATAATAACGTAACCATAAAGAGTAACGATGTTTGAAAGCAAATTGGTGTTCGGAAAAGCAGACGTAATCCTGTAGAAGACGTAAAGAAGAAGAAGGAAGAAGAAGAAGAGTGTAAGAGAGGGAGGGAGTCTGATGGATCGTCGGTGAATCTAGCACTCGGAAACGGCTACGGAATGATGGATCGCTAGCTGTCTAACTAATTCATAAGTAACCGCTCTTCTGGTGGCTTCGTACGTACTACTCACGGCTCTAACTGCAATACGCTCGCTAAGCGATAAAAGATAAAGGAGATTATACGGCTGCTGGAAGGAGAAGAGTGAAAGGGATCGAGAAAGAGAGAGAGAGAGAGAGCAGAGATGTAAGATACACGTACACCGGATGCTGCAACTCGGCAGATTTCATCTGCTACTCCTAGATGAACAATGGCCCGTTATAATGGCGTCAACGATAAAAAATAGAAAAGCTTCGCGATATTGCTCGTAATTTATCCGCATCATTTCTTACCAAAGTTGCGCCACCGGCCAAGATTAGAAGATAGAGCCGGCTGGCTGGCAGACGAGTAGATGGATTAAACGATAACGAGCGAGACTCCTAACAGTTTCAAATAATACTATCAAGCCTTTTTAATCGTTTACGATATATATTGTTAAACCTCCTTTCAAACTTCACTCGATAAAACTGATGAGAAAGGATAAAAGTTCTAAGTGCATTCTAACAGTGGGAGTCTTACTCGTAAATAAAACGAGTATCTCCCGGTAAGAATTTTTCCAAGCAATATAAAGGAGGGAAAGAGTAACGAGAGTAGCCGGGATGGTCTAATAAATCGATGAGTTACGAATATACCGATATTTACCGACTCTAACGGGATGGGTAACGGCCGGCGAGCGATTTTCTCCACGGAAAGACGATTAAATCGGTCCAGTGGCCGCGCGGGCGACGTTCGCAAATCGTACAAATCGATGCGACCGCAGGTGCTTTCTATCGATCGGTCGAAATAACCCGGCGGCTTTTCGGACAGCTTCAACTTGGATTCACGAAGAGAGTTCGGCTTTAAATCGCTGTGACACGGGAAACACGATCGTTCGGTTTTGTTCGTAGCTGGATTAAGGAGAGCACGTAGATATCTCATGGACGCGGTTGACGATCGGCAACGACGAATCTCCCGTCGTTTTGCCTTTTCCGCTCACGAAGATGACGCGAGTAGCCGCTAAAAGCTACTAAGGGACTCACCGTTCTCGAGGACTCGAATGTAACGTCGAAAGCCGTTCAATGCTCGAGCAATGGTCGAGCCATTCGGTATAGATTGAAATGGATCTTCTACGTGACCATTGAAACGGTTTCCCTATTCTTCGTTCGACCTAAGCGGATCTCGAAGCAGGAATACGTTGCAAAAGTGATAGAATATATAAATATCGTACAATCAATTCGATTAAATTAGCATCGCGAGAACGTTCCATTTTCTACCTTTTTCGGACTTCGTTTATCGATGCCACGAAATAAGAAAGCATTATACACAATTTTTATAACAAAAGAGAAAAAAAATCGAATCAACGATGTTCATTGTTTTCTCGTGGCATTAAAGAAAGAAACAAAAAAATTCTTTTAACTCGAGATCTTCCTTGAAATATTTTCTTCCTCGTTTTCTTCCTCTCCGTGTCGTTGGATAAGGAAGAAAGAGATGGTTAGAGGCCGGGGCGAGATAATCGATAATGTTAAGCGGGTGCAAACGTGGCAAAAATCTTCCACCGACGAGCACCGAGCTTTGAATCTTGCGGTAAAGAGAACTCTTTGAACAAAAGCCGCACGGTATCGTTCTCATCCCTCTTTGATGGTCAAGATCCCTGTTTCTCTCTGGCTCTCTCTCTTCCTCTTCGAAGAGGGATGTTGCAGATACCTGAGAGTTAGAACAGCGAGGAGGAACAATGTTAACGGCGAGGGAGCGCTCGCGTGCCTCTATCGACGATTCCTTTTCCCTTTGTCTCGTGCAACCGCGAAGTACACACCAAAGTGCTCGCGTTAATTGCCATCGCCACCATCGCCCCGGTTACGTCGCTGGCGTTACAATTTCTTGTTCGCGAGTCAAAAATACCTGCGTGAAGCATCTTCGACAATGTCTTTAATACGAACAGACACAACACGCCATGTATAAATCTAGACAAACGTTGAAATAAAATTATCCTTTGGACCGTTCGTTAAATATTTTTCAATTAAAAGTTAACATTTTATTCCATTCTTTTGTTAGATCTATTCGAAGGTAAACTTTAATTGTAATTTTGTCATTTGTAATGTAGAGTGAACAGTGAAGTACATATTCGTCGACGTGTGTGTCTATGCATGTGTTTCTATATTCGATTTTATGTATACTAACTATTCGAATAATTATAACCACTCGAATAATTCCGATTATAATAACACACTTACACCTCTTTCCCACCTGATTCTATAGTAATGTTAAAGCACCAACTTCGAATTAGTCTCCGGACAGTAGCGATTTCGAACGGGCGATCGAAAATCGAAAATGGCAAAAAGGGTGACAGGGGGAAGAAGAGGGGGGAGGGAGGGAGCGTAACGCAGAAATTCCAGGCATTATCGTGACGCGACGTACGTACGTGTGCAAACATTTTTGTCTAATGCAAATGTAAAACAGGCAGTTAGATATAATGAAGAAGATTACGCGGCATGTGGTCAGCATAGATAACGAAGGCATGGGAGTCGACGCACTGCTCGTTTCTGTCGTTGTGTAATGTCGTGTCCACACGTCCACGTATCCTACGTGTTTGTGTGTGTTCGTGTGTGTGTGTGTATGCCTATGGAAGCGCAACCTCGCGTAAGCGCTATGCTAATGCGTCCATAATTTTATATATTATCGTATACGATGTTATGTTCCATTTACGCGATGGCACCAGCCGGTACACATGTACGCATATATACATACGTACGTATGTACGCCCGTTTCGCATCCATATCGATCGGGCGAGAATCGATCTAATATCTTCGATGCTTTGCGATACGAGAACTCGCCTTGACAAAAATACGAGCGCTCGAGCGAACGTATAACACCTTCTCGCAACGTTTCTTCTTTCGGTCCATTTCCTAAAGCGTTATATATATATTTCCTATCGGCGTAAAGTGCAGTTCTGGATTACCATTACGGATATTCTCGGAATCGTAGCAAGTTCTGTCTTTTACTCGAAAGTACCCCTCTCCTCTTGTTTAAGAAATCGATTTCGGGAAATCGATACCTTTTGTTCGTCCTTTAACGGGGACGATCGGAGTGACCGCAAACTGCGAGTGCACCCTTTGTAAAGCGAGACTCTGGTATGCAAGAATTAGTCGTCTCGTCTAGCCGGGAGAGAGAAAATGGGACTTCGTCGAAGAATACTTGGCAGCTTGACTCGAAACTTGGTCGAGAGGAAACTTCGTTAATTAGTGGTCACTGCTGCGGGGAAATTGTCCGGGAAAGTCATTCTTTTTTAATCGTTTCGCCGAGAAGAATTGACGTATGATCGCGGCGAGAGACTTTTTTTCAACTTTTTCACGATAGAAGAGTAGAAGCGTTAATAGAATAAATAAATATAAAAGATGTATTTTTAAAAAGTCACAACTCATTCCTGTACGAGACTTACGACTTGTAAATTAAATTAAACACTGTAAACTGAGTAAAAATAAAATAAAAAAATGTGGAAGAAGAAAAGACGAGTACCGAGTTATTAATTATTCTTTGAAAGAAATTGGAACGCGTAGAACGATTTTTTATCCTCACAGCACAGTGTAAAACGATGCTGGATGATGGACTATCGACACTTAACGCTCCAGGAAATTTCCACATCGTGAGATGCGTAGTTCCTCGGAAAACGACTCAAACAAGGTGAAAAAGAAAAAGTAACGGAGAGGGGTGGGGGGGAGTAGTGGAAGACCAAGTGAAAAGATCGAATCTATTGAACGTCCAATGGACAAGAAACGAATCAATGTGAGATGGAGAAAGAGAGGGTAAAGAAATAGAGAGGAAGAAGGAAAGAACGCTCCATTAAGAGCCTCGGCTTCGAATCTTGCAAGAGTAATTATCGTTCGCTATCGATGGTAAGGAACAGGTTTCGTTCAAAAACGGAAACGACCACGTACAGAGAAGGTTTGCACTCGAACGAGAGAAAGAAAGAAATGCATGCAATTTCTCTCCTCCTCTCTCCTTTCACCCTCTCAGTTTTACGGATCATTAATTATTTTCTTGGGCGATGTAGACGAGACGAGAATCGCGAATGTAAAAAAGGGCATGAAAAAAAGTGAGAAGAGATGGAAAAAAGGTTTCTCGTAAACGCGAGAGAACGAAACGTCGCAGTTACGGGGACTAGTAATGCGATTCATAATTAACGAGAGAAAAGAGCTTGCTTTCGCGTCGTTCCTCGATAGATCGCGGATCGGAAATGATTTTAATCTGGGCAGCTGCGGACGTAGCCGTCGCATCCTGTAAATTACGCGCCTCGAGTCATACGATGAGAAGAGCGGATGAAAATAAAAAAAATCAAAAATAAAAAAAAAGGTATAGGTATACCTCGACGAAGCTTTCCTTCGATCCACCAGGGAATATACTTTACATCGTACTTCTCGACATTACCTTCCATGATCACCGCCGTAAACGATAACTTCGCTCCACGGGACGTTAAGTCACGGCATGAATTTTTAATCGACCGATATGGATCTTGGCTCCACTCCGCGATCTCGCGGCTTCGTGCCACCCATAACGATATTGGTTTCCGTGAAATATTTGCTTCTTTCTTTTATGCTGATCGGTTTTCTTTCGTGCTTTTTTCCCTTTATATTTCAAGTTTGTCGACTATTTAACGTTTATTATTAGTAGATTAAATAATTTCTGTAAAAGAAAGAAATTATTACATGACGATATAATTGATAATTATATAAAACTTAGTATAAGTTGTTTAGTTACGAACAATTCTTGTTTGGTTCGTGCAATAAGATCAATACTATGGTACATGAACTTTTATTCCTTCGTGTAACGCGTGCGACCTTCACTCGCCGATCGACAACTAATCACTGGCGGCTTTCCTCTTTCGACAGGCAACGGACGAAATCCTTCTCCCCACTCCTCGCGCTAGAAGCACGTAACGGAAGAAAAAAACAATTTACGCACTTCGATGGTAGCCACCCAACGACGCGAAATAAACTCACGTTTTTAAGACGACCTATCATATTACAAACAATAATTCAACAACTAGAATAAAATGCCGCGATCTTTTTCATACATCTCCCACTATAAAACGAATTTGTATGTTTAAGAAACATGGTTTTAAACGTTTCTTCGTCATACTTTTTATATTCGTATCTAAATTATAATGAATTTTCCCTTTTACGTGTATCTATATATAGATACGTCATATATCATCGAAAAGGGCGAGTTATTAACGCCGGAGTGGCAACAAATAGAATAACTAATTCGCATGACCACTCGACGTCGATGAAACGCGAATGCGAGGTGCTCGAAAATGACGTACCTACATAGTTTTCGGGTAGGTACGCGAAACGCGACAATTTGGTAATCCGTGCGCGAACTGTAAAGGGTTCGACGTGAAATTCATTGTTCTAGTTTCTACGGTTATGGTCCTTTGATTCTACAGTCCTCTAATGCAGTTCTAGGAACTGTAGATTGTCCTCGTAATTTCGATCATTTCGTTTCGAGGATGAGCGAACGAATCGGAGCTGTCTGCTTTCACGCACGCACAATTTTCCGCCACAATTTCCATTCCGTGTAAATACAAACTACCGATCTATCGACTCGAATTTAACCATTGTTCGATTTTCGCATCGCTTGGTGATATTTAAACATAATCCGTGCGCGAACGAATACATCGGTTTCTAAAATTATGGAAAATTTGCGTTAACCCACAGTAACCAAACGTAGCGAACGTATCCGACGTTACATTTTCTGAAAAGAGAAACCCTCGAAAAAAAGTTCTCAAGTAATTCGATCGCAAATGGTGACAAGTATCTTCGTACTTACTCCTTCGACCGTTATCAAAAGTAAACCTATCGCCGGGAAAAAAGGGACGATAAAAGGGTAACGTCGAGCTCGCGTAATATGTACATAGATGGAAAGATGAGAAAGGAGAAAGGAACGGTGACCAAGAAGCTTGGAGAAAACTTTGTCAAAGCTATTGTTTCTAACCTTTTATCGACACAATGGCATGATGGCTCGCTCGTCCTTACGGGCAAATATTGGTTTTCTTCGAACAGCTCTCCCGGAAGGTAAGTATAATATCAAAGTTCATGGAAGAATTCAGGAAATATACAATGGCGTTTGCAGAAATGTAGA
>JAIFRP010000022.1:2499381-2529831 GCA_032403825.1 Odynerus spinipes
TTATTTTTTTTTACTTATTCCTGTATCGGCGTTAGTTCGTATTCGCGTTTAACGTTTGACTCGACTCGTTCGAATTTACAAGCGCTTAGGCTGATGATCAATGATCCTCTCTCACCGGATACAAGAAACCCGTACTCTTTGCAGACGTAGAGATAAATCATACCTATCGACTTTGAACGCGTCGAAGAAGGAAATTATTAGTTCGCGTGCCGATGACGATCGCTGTCCTGTCCGTCGAATCGATGTAATTAACGCGATGACGGCTCGATTTACACGAATATCTTATCGTCGAGAAAGTCGAGCTAAGAGACGTAATTATGAGACTAATACAATAATCGTTGGCATCCGTGAGACTAATTACATCTTTCTTAATCGAAAAAATCTTTCGTAATTATAATTGTCGCACTGTAAATTACACGAAACGAACGATCGCGTACCTGAGACACTGGGAGACCAGTTAAAATAAAATTACAACGAACAATTACGATAAAACATAAATTTCTCTTGTTTAATCTTCCTCTAGCCACAATACCAAAACACAATACCAGAAGAACAAACAGAAGATCCTTCCGCTATCTACACTTCTGAGTCTTCAGGACTCGCGAAGAAGAAGAGAAAAAGAAAAAGAGTGGACCGCGATCGTACGGTAGAAGCTGCCACCGACTTCTCGTCGAACTGGTCCAGAACGACGTCGAACGCCTTCGCTTCGTTCACTCGCCGTTGGTCCAATAAAGCAATGCTGGGCACCGTTAACCGAGAGACAGAGAAAAAGAGAGAGAGAGAGAGAGAGAGAGAGAGAGAGAATTATTGTTTGCGGCCTAGTTCTGCCCATCCAGCACCGGCTTTCCATGCCAAAGGTCCTATATCTGGCCTTCTCTGCTAGCTTGCTTACACGGCTAGCTGGCTTGTCTGTCGATAACTGCCATACTTCCTGCTATACATAGTATGGAGTTTAAGTATTACCTCGTTACGTCACGTAGAGACCGTTCCATTCGAGAAACTTGGATTCCGACGCTATGTATATATATTCTCTGGCGCTTAATGGAAGAGCGTGAAAGAGAAAGAGCGAAAGATAGAGAGAGAGAGAGAGAGAGAGAGAGAGAGAGAATGGGGGTGGTGAAGAGATGGCGGACTCACGCACCGTCGAATACGTTTGCCGGACGAGATAAAAGGAGCGCGCGCGGAAGGACTTTGATGTGCGTTAATTAGACGAGGAATAAATATCGTAGCACGGCCGTACACCACTTTGTGTCAAGTAGCTCGCTCCTCTAGTATGCTACTTTCTCCTTTGCGTATTGGAGTTACGTTCGTGTAAAAAGCAAGAGAACGCATTGACTTCGAAATTAGTTCTCACCACCGGTGGACGTTTACCTCGTACTGCTCGACACTTTGCGTTAGGTGCTATCGATCGATTCGCGATTTTTTTTTTGTTACGTTACGATTGACGTAGGAATTAACCTACAAAAAATTTGTTAATTCTGAAAAACATAATACTTCAAATTATATCTACAGGATTTCACGAATGAGAATATGTAGGTACGATAAATTAAAGAAATCAATATTACACTACTTGTAGAAACTTAAAAATCTATAACGAGTGTATACAGTTTGTATAAATATTTAAATAATTACTAACTGACAGAGGCTTCATAATTAATTATATCAGGTATGTAGATACTCGAGTACGTTAAGTAATTATAATTAATTGTTCTATAACGAATAAAAAGATGCCTGAAGTCTATGATGCCTGAAGTAGAATGTCGAAAGGTTTACAGCGGTGATGTTACTCGTGCCGTGTCTGAAGGACGACTGGCGAGCGAGCGCGCTACTTCCTCGAGTACCGCACGCTTATGTTTATGTTTACGACCAACAATTCGGTCATTCTTATCCGTTTAAGAAATTAAATGCAAAATTTTGCCAATTCTTTTTAAACGAACCTAATTGTTTTTGAATAAATTATAGAGTTATAATCATTCATTTTTATTTATTTATTATTAGTAAAATTCACTTTAAGGTTTAACTAAATCTTAGATTTACACGAACCAATCCTTTCTTGTAAATTCAATCTCCAATGTCTCAGCTGTTTTTATCACGACACCTGCTATCGTCCAACCCCTTTCGTACATCGATTTTCTTCCTACGTAAATGTAAGAACGAACGTCATGCTGCTGCTCTTCATAGCAAATGTTTCTCCGAGACAAGTTAAAAATATTTCACGAAAGTTTTTACTATTCGAAGGAAACGTTATCGTAACGATAATGTTAATGAAAAATGAATCTTTAAGTTGTCTACAAAGATAGAAAAAAAGCGTCTTGAACTTTCCTCTCGGCATCGTTTGCCTCGAATTTAGCGGATTTCTTGAAAAGGAAAGGATAAATCTGCATGATAAATAGCTCGATCTGCATAACGCGTTTTTTTCTTTTTTCTTTAGAAGCCGTTTTAAAAACTTCGAAGGAACGACTTTATCATTCGTTTCGTTGCTTCAATAAAACAGTACGAGTTTTCTATTTTATTTATTATATAAACGAATATTCATTGCGGTAACGAGAGAGTGCAATGAAAAATATAGAAAAAAAACGATAAAAATTTGATAACACTCGCGTAATGCTCGTCCCGCGAAATTCGAACGGGATTCATTGAATGCGGATAGAAAATCGCCGTAAGGGTGTTAACGAAATCTAGGCTTTGCGCTCCAACACGATAAAAAAGAGAGAGAAAGAGAGAGAAAGAAAGAGAGAGAGAGAGAGAGAGAGAGACGAGTATTTTCACTCGACGTCACAGATTGCGAATCAATTTTCGTGCAAACGAAGGAGAATCGCGGTAGCAACGTGGCGCAAACCGTATCGCCCCTATCGCAGTTTTTTCAAACCCACGCCGTCACGAAAGCCGGGTGCTTTTCGTTCATTGATTTACTCTCGTTTACGCGCGTTTACGCGATCGCTAACACGCCATACACACGTGAGCACACATACAGACATATAGGGGAGCTGTTAAAATACGCTACCGCTACTACGGAACATTCGTTGGTAATTCCGTTAAAATTTTGCAACGGCGATTCTCCGTTCGAGTCAATCGCACCAAGCGCGCGTGTACGAGCGTTTACGTAAAAATTTATGTGTACACGAACCGGTCGCGCATATTTGCGGCCGCTTTATCGGTCCTGTGATCGTTAAACGAACGTGAATATCGATGAAGCTTGCATATCGAGGAAGCTCCACGATTCGACTCTGTCTTCTCCTTTTTTCTCCCTCGTCGGCTTCTTCGAAGCCTCCGAGACTTAAGTGGCTATTTTACGAGGTAAAACCAAGTTTCCGGATGATTATCGTTTATACGCGCGTACCTGCCACTCGTAGCAGGTAAATTCCGTGGGTAATACGTCGTGACATCGTTATGGGTTCGTTTCGTGCAAATTGCGAAGCATCCCGTGGAATATTTATGTTTCTAATGCAAAAAAGAGAGGGAGAGAAAAAGGTTAGTAATGGAAAAGTGTAGGCAAAATGGGGATTAAGGAGGAGCTATAATCCGCATCGCTCGTATTTATGGATATCGAGTATTGCGGAATCGCGATGGCACATGTAACGATCGATTTTGCGGTATACCAAAGAGATATTTTCATAACGTGCAGGTAAGGAGGATCGATGTGCCGGGAGATGCACACGCGAGAGTATCTTTCGTTTGCCTTCGAAAGAAAAGTGACGACGTCGTCTTCGCGTGCAACGGATATATATAGATATATACATATGTATGTATTTATATATGCATGCAGGTGTGTTCGTTTGATATTAATAAGTACAGACCGGTAGAGCCAGCGGTTATATAAATCATTACACTAAAAGCGTGCATCGAAGCGACGACGAAGCCACAACTCGTGTAAATTAATAAGCGAAATGGTGCTTCGTATCTGAACGCTAATCCAACGATCCATTCGATAATTGATAATGCGTGCGTGCGTGCGTGCGTTTCGCGAAAAGTACTCCAAGCGTCGAATAGTCCGAGTTTCGTGAAAGTAGAACGGGGTTAATCCTAAATCCGGATTTTCTTTGAAGAAGATAAATTATGTGTATCGATATTTTAATTCAAGCGTCGATTTAAATAAAATATTACCGAAGCTTAAGTCGAATCGCGAAATTGTATATTTTCAAAAATTTATTTACGAGCTTGCCATGTCGTTTTCTATTCTCAATATTTTATTCTCCCTATATTTGTTATGTATTAACAGGAATTTTGTTATAACTTTTTTATAGTATACTATGAATTTGCATTAGGAATTTAGATATTACATTTGTTATATATTAACACCTTTCTATGTGTTCTACATTTGTTATATATTAAAACACAAACTTATACAAACGCCTACACAAGAATACACGCGTGCTTAGCTCGCAAAAATACATTTCCACGGCGCGATCTCATTGGATTGTCGACAAAACGTACTTTTTCCCTTTCTATCTTTCTTTCGGTGTCAAACAATGCGAAATAACACAATACAAGTCTCCGGCCAACGGCGAACAAATACGAGGGAATAGCGCGAGAAGGGAAATACGAGGTGAAAGCACGCAAAAGAAAAAAAAAATGCGCGTTTGTACCCGAGAAGAAGAAAACGTCTCGTCTCGAAGGGCAGAACCGATTTATCGAAACGTTTGTATATCGATCTCAACGGATTTTATCAGAAAGTTTGTCGAAGAACGCTATTTTAAAAAAGAAAACGATTTTCTTTGCAATAATTCGTCAAAAGTAAAATTCATCGTAAAATTCATCAAGAGATTTAGAACAAAATTTCTAATCACACGAATCACGCAAGTTACACTTTTTGTCCTTTTTCATTATTAAATATCATACCTGCATCTACAATATATAACACAATGATAAAAAAAAAGGTAAAAAAAAGTACGAGGAAAAATGTGTAAAAAAATTTTTTTCGCGTCTATATCCCAGCTCGATATATGTATGAAACGCATTCGAAGAGACGCGCTATATACATAACGTACGTCGCGTAAAAAACCGCGGACGTGATTATTTTTTTACGTCCGTGCCTTGGGACGCCTAGTTATGCTTTAGTCGCGTATAACGTGCATATATGTATATACATATTTTACTATCCAGTGCGCCTCGAGAAAAAGAACTTTCCACCATCCTACGTGTACGTGTGAGTTCACGAGAATACACCGAGCTCGTAAACGTGTGTGGAGCTATCGCGTTTGCACGGACGGAGCTTTTTTTCGTGAAAAGCTTCGGCGACAGCGGAGGGTTGTACGCTGACGACGACGACGACGACGACGACGACGATGACGGAGCGAGCTTTCAACTTGCGCTTTCCTAATTCGCGTTTCCGCCTAACATAGTTAAAATTTTTTAATCGCGGTCTCTCTACTCGCATAACCACGCGCGTTATAACGTTTGCGGACTCGAGTAAGAACACCTCGTGTCCCCCTCCTCCTTCTCCTCTTCCCACGCTTTGTCGCGAGGTTTAAAACTGTATGCTAATCTCGTAGAAACTTTGTTCGTTTGTACCTTCGTTAGATCCTTTCGGTGATAAGCAAGTATTTACTGTTTTATGCATTTTCTGTGTTTAACGAAAGATAGATAACGCGACATAGAGAGTTTCAGAATTATAAGACACGAGGAGGAAAGAAATTTTGATAGATGTTGGTATTATTTCGATAATAAAGGTTAATAAAAATTACTAGGAAGAATAGTAATAGTTTCTGTAATTTTACTCGCTAAATCTGAAAGCCCTCAAATTGACGCGTTTCCCGTAAGCTTAGCGTTAATTATTACTGAATATTCTTTTAAACTAAGGCGTACAAATTCTAATAAAATCTTGACAATATTTTCTGTTATTACCCGTAAGAATAAATATAATATTGAAAGAAATATCAAACGCATCTTCGTTTAATTTCGCTCCGGAGGAAATCCACGGTCTTTGATCCTAAAGACCAGCCAGCAAACAGAGACACCGGCGACAATCTCATCGATCAAAGTAATCCAGATAAAAAAGAGAGTAGACACCGCTCGAGAGAGAAAAAGCATCGATTATTTTTCGCTTCTCCCCGCGCAACCTCTCCACACAGCGAAGCGATGGAAAAGCGCAGCGTAATCGACGAAAGAAAGATCAATCGTCTGAATTCTCTTGGTTCCACGGTCGAAGTCATTAGTCCATCGCGGTCGTTTACGGTTTTGTCACGGGCTATTCATCGAGGAATTGCACGTTCAACGACAATGCCTCGACGTGCACCAGCTATTCGTACCAACTATGATTTCTCATGGGAGTCCACTCCGCGAGACGTGGTCGTTCCATCTCTCTCACCCTCTCCCCTTTCCTAAGCCTCCTCCTCTTCCTCCTTCGGGAAACCCAAGCTCAGTTTCTCTCTCTCTCTCTCTCACTCCTGTGTCCTCATCTACTGCTCAGGAAGCAGTTACGAGCATCAGCAGATACAAATCAAGTTCTGACTCGAGCTGTCACGCATGTCGGCGATTTAAGTGCTATGCCTGTCGAATTAATATAGCAATGGAAGTGGCGACGAGGGAAACTCTGAAATCTTGATAGAGAAATCTTTGATTTCCTTTCCCTTCTGCTTCGTTTTTTTTTTTTCATTCGGTGCTTCCTTTTAACCGATCGCATCTATCTTATCTTTAGCATGGTAGGAGATGATCTTGACCACGATTGGCTTGAACACATTGTGTCACGAACATGATCAGTATTTTATCTACTTTTATTTCCATATGTTCCATGTAATTCATATATTTGTACAATGCAAGTATTTCGGTAGTAGTATGTACTTGTGGTAAGATTTTGCTGTAATAATTATTTTTAAATGTTAACGAACATTGTTTGTTCGAAATGGTTCATGTTAATTTATGGTTTATATTGTAATAATAAAAAAAAAGGAAAATGATACGAAAAGAGATTTTCTATCCCTCCACCCATCGATTTTTACGCTTTCTCGCTCGTTCTTGTAACAAAGACCTAGGGAAATTCAATTTCTGAGTTTGTCAAGCGCGTTAGAGGCATCGAGGCACTGTCTCGAGTCTCGACTGATCTCTCAGTTTACGTCAACGACGAGGACGTTTCATGAGATCGTAATATCTACGCTCTTACTACTACCACTTCTACTTCTACCACTACTACTATTACTACTATCGCTACGATACAACGGAAACGAAAAGCGCGTCTCCTTTACAAACGGAAATTTCCACGCTGCTAGATGCTCGCTGATATTTTCTCATTTCTATGTGTCGCGTGACTCCTACGTATTGGTGTCGATATGTACCAACAAAATATAGAATTTCATAAAGAATGATGGGTAAATGTAAAAATGTCGAGTCACGCTCGACGTTGAATTTGACGCGACGATACGGGACGTCGAGTCAGACTCGACATTGGACCGCAAAGGATTAAAGATGTTTAAACAAGGAAAAAAGGTATTTAAAAGGATTATTAAAAGTGATTAAAAATATTTGAAAGTTATGAGGGGTTAAAGACAGTTTAAATCGATAAGAAATAAAACCAATTTCGTTGTTTTCTAATCAATCAAAATTTTATACTATCAGTTTTCCTAGAAACGAATCTATCTTTTATGGAAAATAGAATATTCTATGCCGCGCAATATCGGCAACGATATTTCTTCGGTTCGATCCAGCTCGTGCATATCGAATGTATACCGATCGGATTCGAGAATTTCATCAACGACGTTCTACGTGGAAGACAACTTATATCCTGGGACCGGGACGGGAAGGATCGTTGATATCCTTCGGGATCGGTCTGACCACAATATCAAAGGAGAATCCACGTTTCATTGTGCGGCTTTCGCCTAAGCTCTGAATCGCGTGCCACGATATTGTACTTTTCTTTCCTGGCGTCGAATCGCGAAGAATAGTTGCCGTGACGTGCGAACTACTCTTCTTCTTCTTCTTCTTCTTCTTCGAGATTTCTGTTTCTGCTCGGGAAGAACGGCTTTCTCTTATCGACGCGTGAGATCCTTTTTCTCACAACATTGTATTTTCTTGCGTCGCTTCATCCGAAAAGATCAAGTTTTGTCTTCGTTTATCTTCAATTTCTACTCTCTCTTATGTTTTTTCTTTAATATCGTAATATTCGATTAATGATACCTACATTTTTAACACGTTTATGAGAAAACAATTATTAAGTGGAGCGATGTAAATTAATATACGCCAAATTCTCCCGATCAACACTTACTATCAATCTTCATAAACTGACAATGTAAAATTGTAATATTTCCTCGAAAATAAACGATCGAATAAAGAAAGATTTTATTAATTCTAAAGAATGCTATTAATTCCCTTCTACCTTTACGTAACGAAGCCCTTTCTAATTTCCTTTCGTTCGCGCTTGCACAATCGAGAAGTATAAGAGGAACACGCGCAAAGGTAGCTTTAGCCAAAGTGCCGACCACGTTCTCGCATAAAGATCCGTAACGACGCGAACGTGAGCTTCGAACGAGGCTCGTTTCTCGAAAGGTAGGGTATGCGAAGCGAACGCACGAAGAAGAGATGGAAGAAGAAGAAGGTCCGGCCAATTCCTTTTCCTTACTAGCCTCGAAACGCGTTCCGCGTGTCCATTGTCGTCGTAAGGGACAAACGATCGTCGTCGTCGTCGTCGTCGTCGTCGTCTTCCTTTGCGCGAGCGGCACTTTACCGTTCACCGAGTAGGCGACTTCTTTTTATTCGTCCGGAAACAAACGGTCGACCCCGAGCAGGACTCCGAGCAGAACTCCGAGCAGAAACGTAGGCGGACAAAGCCCAACACATTTTACTCGCACGAGTATAAAAGGGTTGCCAGTGCCACGAGAATATTCCGAACGTACGAACCTTCTATCACGGTCCTCTCGATTCTTTTTCTTGGACAGAGAACTTTCCGTGCTACTGGAGAACGCGCGGCAAGATTTTTCGAATTCGAATATATCGACGATATGTTACATAGATGTATAGATTTTGTAGGAATAATAAGAAATGTTTAAAATTTTAACACGCAGCATGTACCAGCTTAATTTTAACGGAGATGTTTGGTAAAATTGTCACACCGCTCTGATTCGTGTAATTTAATAACAGGATTACGTAGCAAATCGTTGATGGCTTACGAAAATTTTCATTAAAATTCCACCGATTTTGCAGAGCTACCACCGCGCGTGATTTCCCATACAAATGTTTAACGCGAAGAGGCTCGTGCGAGAGATTACGTCGGGAAATTTCGACGCGATGACGCGAATCGTTGCGATCATCCATCGAGGTCGATACTTGTGCAATAATTACATAACTGCTGCCCCAATTAGAACTTGATCGATAATTATGCGTGAAGTGTAGTCTTCTAAACAACGAACCGCGAATAACGATCTCGATAAATCTCTATCGATATTGATACGCGAGTAAAATCACTGTAGATACAAATGAATTTGATAAAGGAAGATTATACTTTGTTTTTCACAGTGTGAAAATATGATTTCTAAATGCAATCCGTCAAAAAAATATATGGCGATACATTCGTTGGAAAAAATGAAACTTCCCGCGCGAAAATATCTTTCCGTCCTGTCAAAATGTTGAAGAGCGTCGAAAAGTGTCTTTCGGGTCGTGCTCCGTGCGTGCAATATGTTGTTTGGACTGCCTCTTTCGCGTGTCACTCTTAAAAACGAGGAGAAAGAGCGTAGGCAAGAAAAACGAGAGGAAAAGAAGGAAGGAACTCGTCATGGAGGGTTGTGCTTGCAACGGTGCGCGAAATATCGATCGTCGTTCTTTCAGACCACAGGTCTCTCTCTCTCTCTCTCTCTCTCTCTCTTTCTCCATTTTCGCCGTCTAACACCATCTCTCTCTTTCTCTTTTACCCTTTTCCACCTCGCGCATCGTCGCGAATCATGCGTCTCGCTCTCCCGCGTCCTTTATTTTGCTCGAGCAACAACCCCTCCCGTCGCAACCCTTAGAACCGGTAGACGTCGACTCGCGACACTCGTTCCTCTCCCTCACCCCTCTCTCTTCTTCCTCCGGTACGTTCACGTGGTTTTCACATCAAAGAAAGCTATTTGTTAATGAGGCATAATTATACCGTATACAATAGCGGACGGCGACACGCTGTCGTACAATCGGTTAAGGGACGCCGAGGATGCGGAAAAGGGGTAGGACGAGAACCGCGACGGAAAGGGAAGGACGTTGAGGATGAAAGAAACGTTAAGAGAGAAAGAGAGGGTGCGGAACGGAGGTATCGCGAGCGAGAATGAAATTCGATGATGTTCATTAAAAGTCGAGCGAACGGGTCGACCTATCTTCTTAGCTTACGTTTCGATATATATCGTATAATCTATTCAGCGAAATTCGTCTCTTTTTATTTCATTTTAGTTTAATATATTTCTCGTATCTGTCTTATGCTAGTTAAATGAGAATTTATGCGATAGCATAGTTTTTATTTAAACGAATGATTCCTTATTCGTAAAAGAAATCTTTTTCTTCGAGTTTTCTATATACATTTGTATATATATGTAATAGACTGCGGATGTGGTTTGTATACGCCGTGTACGCTCTACCAACGGGCTATGGGAAAGAAACAGAACGATAAAAGTACTTCAACCGTATAACGTAGAGTGTTTCCCTTAACGAAGTACATAGCTGCATATTGCGCAAACTTAGCCGTCACGACGAGGACGGCAATTTAAGTGAGCGCTTACGTTTCGTTCCTCCCCCCTCTCTCTCTCTCTTTTCTCTTTCTCACGCTCTCTCTTTCTCTCGCGTGGTTATTATTTCCGTTTGGCTAAACGAACGAATATATAACGAGAACGCGCAGTTTCCTGATCTCGGAAAATAAGCGAGATGGTACCCTGGGTCGAGCCACAGGTTGAGATCTCTACTAGAACATGGAATATACTTGGAAATATTCCGGAAGGCCTTAAAAATGCCTTTGGAAATTGGATTGGATTTCGTGGAAAGTCGGTGAACGTCTCGAGAGAATTTTTCCTTCCACCAGATTTTCCCGATCGAGTCTACGCGATCCTAAGAACGGAAATTTTACTCGACGAACGATAATACCGGTTGGAAAAACCTCGGCCAGATTTTACGAAGAGTATTCTTATTCCAGAACTAATATCGTGCCAATCGGGAGCGACGGGCTTTATAAATTACTCGAACAGGTTCCAAGCTGGGATCCCCTTTATTTGAAAACATTATGAAAATCTGAATTTTCTTATGAGAACTTCACAGCTGATCAGATAATATTATCCAAAAAATTAAATAATTGTAGTCGGGATCAATGATTTTCAATATTTTAATGGAAACAAGATTGTCAAATTAGTTTTATTCCATTAAATAACATTGCCAATCTGCAGGAGCATGTCACGAGATACTAACTAAGGTAGATAGATAGAGATAGAGAGAAAGTATCTCTCTCTCTCTCTCTCTCTCTGTGTGTGTGTGTGTGTGTGTGTNNNGAGAGAGAGAGAGAGAGAGAGAGAGAGAGAGAGAGAGCAAGAGAAATGGGAAGCGATCTATCGATCGAGACGTCTGATAACCACGGAGCACTTAAATTAACCAATTGAAGATCGTCGCGACAGCGTATAATAACCGGAGCATCAGGTTGGGCCGCAGGTGATCATCGAGCGATAATGATATTAATACATCATCGGCGTGGCACAGCTCGACGCGCGCTGATTACTTGCTAACACGCCTTGCAATCTACATTTTCTCGCCCGAAATAGGACCAATAAATATCTTGTCGATCGCGTGTAGAATGAAACGATCTTGACGTCGATCGGTGAGTCGTCGATCTTTAAAATGTATCCTTGTATATATAACAAAATATTTGTTGAGAACAAATTCATAGAATCTCTTAATACGACGCTTAATTAATATCTTATATCAAACAAAAAGTAGTTACAAAAATTGAAATTTCAGCATCTAATGAATTACAAAAAAAAAATAACAATTGTTTCTAAATTCGCCACACATTCCGCTCCAAAAATCACGATCTCTAGATTAAGAGAAGATTATCTAAAAAAAAAGAAAACAAAAGAAAAGCAAGAGCTCGCTTTCGTTATCACTCGTACCTAAATAGGAGCGAACGTCAAGGCTCGGTATACTTTTTTATCAAAAGGAGCAGAGAAGGAAAGAAACAAAAGAAAAAAAAATAGTCGATCGAATACACGCGCGTGGGCGGGCGTCTGCATCGGTTAATGGATTAGCAACGAGCTGGTAAAAGAACCGCATCGCAAAGGACCGCGTGTAGTAGACTCGTCCTTTCTACATATATGTATATACATATACCTATATCCAGACACACCACGCTTTAGATTCATACATACGTATATACCTATACGGTGCAATGCAGCATCGGCGAACGCGTTAATATCCGATATCTGCGCCAATCGGACAGGCGTTTTCTACAAAAGGGAACACCGCCAGAAGCTCTGTACGACATCGAGATTCTCGACAACGACGACGACGTGGGGTTGGTATCCTTACGCACATGTTCCCGGTAAGAAAAGGTAAAGAGGTAAGATGGAAGAAGAAGAAGAAGAAGAGCGAGAGAGAGAGAGAGAGAGAGAGAGAGAGAGAGATGAAGAGAGGTGAAGAAAGATGAAAAAAGGCAAAGAAAGGGAGATAAACTGATATAAGGAAGAGGTAGAGGTAGTTCTCACCTCGCGAATTTTTTTCTTCATTTTTCATGCACATCGGAGTATCGTGCAATATGTTATAAGCAGTTCGTAGGTTTTTCAATTGCACCTGATTTTTTTCTTTACTTTTTCTTCTCTTTTTATCTATCTCTTTTTTCCCTTCTTTTCATGTATTTATCAATCCATCCTCCCTTTTCCCATACATCTTATATCCATTCGTCTCTCTCTCTCTCTCTTCTTGAAAGTCAAGGTCCGAGATATAATCGCGCGCAGGATCGGAATTCCGCGGCTATCTCTCCGAGCCTTCCCCACCGAGCGTCTTTTCTCCTTCTCTCTCGCCGACGTTTTACTCCCGTTGCTCCTGGCGAACGTCGAGAAGCAAAACTGCAGTCACGGTGGCGGCGGCAACGTTTGTGAATCGCTTGCCTTCGGATTATCTCGGCTAAAGATCGACGACGCTTGCCCTTGCACGCCCACGCGAACTTTTCTTGCTCCTTATTTCTCCATCCTCCTTTCTTCTTCTTCTTCTTATCTTTCTTATTCTTCGTATTCTTCCGATTTGCGTTTTCATTACACAGTTAAATCTTGATACGGGAATATCGTGTTCTCTTTCGTCATTTTTCCGAAGGAATTTCTTCTCGAGGTGACTCGACTTCGTTTTTATTTTTAATTAAAATTTTAACTGATCGATCTATTATCTAGATCTTATTGAACTAGATGAACATATATGGAACATCGTTAATAGCCTTTTATAAATTTCACTTTGTATTACAGGTAAATAACGTTACTTGGTATATCGCAAATCGTTAATCATACGTTGCACAGGCATAATGTTTACATACACGCATACGTTAATTTTGGTGCAAACAACAATTCCACGATACCCGCCCACGCGACCCTTTTTTACCATTAATTTCTAATTACATTCACGACTCGTATCGCGAATTCGGCGGCGTTCGCTTAAAAATACAAAACGGGCGAACGTTAAATTCGTCCCCTAGGAACAGTTGTATCATTATCGAATTTATACCCGTTATAAATCTCTAATCCGCTTTCGATATGCGAGGGAGGGTGAGGAAGCGACGGAGAGGAAGCGACGGGGAGGAGGAGGAGGTATAAGCTCGTTCTTTGCGCTCGATAACGAATATTCGTTTGGTGGAACGCGGCAAAAAGGATCGCAGCTCGCTCTCGTTCGGTCGTTCGTCGGTTTTAACTGAGGCATCGTTGTCGATGATCCGCAAAGCGTTAAATCTCGTTTCGTGGCCATAGACTCGAACAAAAACGCCGAGCGAACGTTTCCTAAATCGATCGACTATCCAACATTAATATTTTTTCGTTTAAATAACTTTGAAAGACGGTGAAACAAAATAAACGATCGGACTTTGTGTTTTCATTTAAACGAATAATAATTTACGAGACCGTAGCTTTTCCCGTTGAATTTTGATGATTCTAGTTCGAGCTAAAACGTTTTATTATATATCGTATCATTGTTCAAAAGATTATCGTTTATATAAGTTCAGACTTTGGATACAAAGAAATACGAGAAAGAGAAGATAAATCGAGCCAGAAGCATCTTTCAGAGTGAGTTAAAGCCGACCTACCGAGTGGACTAATTGCGAGCTCTTCTTTCGATTATCGGAGTCAAGTTAATGCGATTAGAACGCTCGGGGTGTGATCGTTCTTGACCGATTCTCTTCTCACCTTAACCCGTCCTTCCTTTTCTTCTTTATCTCCTTCTCAGTCGTCGAATCGATAAAAGAATTACTCGTAAACAAATCACGAGATGTTCGTGGTACTACGAGTGTTTATCGAAAAGCAGATACTTTTGTCTCGTCAAACAAAATCAAAACGAGTCTGTTCCACAAACGCGAATGTTATTAATAAGCTTTGA
The DNA here is from genome assembly GCA_032403825.1 of Odynerus spinipes. Classification (NCBI taxonomy): domain Eukaryota; kingdom Metazoa; phylum Arthropoda; class Insecta; order Hymenoptera; family Vespidae; genus Odynerus; species Odynerus spinipes. The sequence continues at coordinate 2,513,881 of JAIFRP010000022.1, forward strand.
AAATTTGTGAAACGTCGAAAAGGTTTTCTAAAAACATTTAAGATCTAAAATATTTTTGTCATTTTTTTACAATATACGCAGGAGTACATACAGGGTGTCTCGTTTGAAGCTATACCTTTGAAATAGATAAGATTTGTGACCATCGCCATTTTTTTTGTTAATAACGAATACATAATTCGGGAGATAATTTCGTATAAAACATCAAATGGACCACCCTGTATAAACACATACGTATCAGTATATCTTCTTGAAACGTTCAAGAGAAGCAAACACGTGTTTTTTCACGTTGCCAAAGTTCAATGGCTATCTTCTCGAGTGGTTCTGGCAGGCGCACGAATTCCCGTGTAACAACGTACTATAAGATAACTATATATATATAATGCACGTAAATAAGTACATATACACAAGCGTGCCGGACACGCGAGCGAGTACGCGGGATAATCAAATTTAAGAAGTCTCCTGGGAACGATCATCCAACTCTTTTACGATGACAGGAGGTAAAAACAGAAGGATTCTACGAAAAAAATCGATACGCGCGTACTTTCTCTCTCCGCTTGGCCAAAGTTTTATGAGGTTGATTGTAACGCGCACAACGTCTGTTCAATTTCAGCTGCTGTCTTAAAAAAGTCTGACTATATCTGGTGCGGTCGTTGCTCCTCTCTCGGAGAATATTTTTATCGAAATGTTGATAACGCGTTCACGTGCTCCTGTTAATAATATAACACGAAGAATCTCGGTTCCAAAATTAGAACAAAGCTACTTAAAAAACAAAAAAGAAAAGAAAAGAAAAGAAAAGATATCGCGATCACGTGTTATGCCTTCGAGGAGAAAGCTTCTTCAAAAGTAAGAACACTCTAATATAATTACCGATACAATCCAGTGATACTTGAAAAAATAATTTCGTCGCGTTCCAAAGGAGGTTTAACGAAGGCAGGAAGGTCGAGACTTGGACGGTCACTTATCGCGTGGGCGCCCCTTCGTTATCGTCGTCGCATTCTCCATTGGACCGACTGATTGCGAAACTTTAATTAAGGCCTACATCGTGACCTAATCGTCCGACAGCGACAAGCGGTACGCGTTTCGTTCCATAACGTAGTATGTACGTAGGCGACAGAAAAAGAAAGAAAGAGAAAGAAAAGAGAAAGAGAAAGAGAAAGAGGGAAAGACAGAGAGAAAAAGATGGTGAAATTTACACGAGACGCGTGCTAGCCTCCTGTTCTAACCGCGAAAGTGACACGCGCCATTTGCCGAATCAAGATTAATTCGATACTTCCGCGCCTACGCGAAACGTTCGCGCAAAGTGGAAGTGAACGCGATTGTAAACCACGTTAGGATTTGACATTCACAGGCGTGGAATAGAAAGTAGGCACGAGCAAACGTTAGCTAGCTTGTTTGTCCGATGTTCGGACGAGCGAACGTAATTATGCAACGATTCGAGTATTCCCTGATTAAACTTTCGTAATACGTCTGTGACTGCATCCTAATCAAATCGCTATTAGGTTTCATTCATTTTCGGCAGTAGGAAATACGAGCTATGTTGAGTATGTAATACTATTATAGTAAGTACGCGTTGGAGATCATAAAAGTGATTTAATATAAGCTGTATATCTTTCCTTTTGAGTTATTTAGATTTTTGTGCGTAAAAAAATAGATAATTAATTCAATTTCTCCGATTTTATATTTTCTACTAACAATTACACCACTTTAACAATCACCTATACGTATACATAGGTTTCGTTTCTTCATACGCAACCAGAACGTTAAATAAATCTTCACCATATAAGATCACATGCACCAGCACGTGTGGTATATAGGCATATCATTAAAATATACATCCTTCCCTTTTGATCGTGAAAATGAAATTCGCGTGATCAAAGTTCGGCGAGAAGTTCGCCACGGAAAACTTTCTCCGTTCGTTAGTACAACTACTTTGCTAGTTCTCCAGGTACTACCGAGTTTAGTATGTGGTTAGTAATAACGAAAACTAACCACCTCGTCCCATTATATAGAATTTTATCTCCCTGACCAAAAACTTTTCTTAGTTACTTTCCCCTCTAACGACTTTACTCCGCGATGCTTCGCGTCCCGTACAAATAGTCGACTTCTAAATCGATAACTTTAGCGTATAGGTACTTCCACCCGCGCGCGCTAGATCCCCTCTGTACCTATCGATATAATGCATTTATAGATTTACGCACTATAATCTCGCTTTAAAATGAAATACCGCTGGAAAAAAATTCTTTTACGATATTCGATCGCGCGAGCTTTAAACGTATATTAAATTCCTCGTAAAAAGTCGGACTGCGTGCTTTTTCCCTGTACGCTCGAATACGTGTGGGAAAGGGGGTTGGGGTGGACGGTAGGGGGGAGAAGGGAATTACATTTAAAAAATGATGCTCATCAATTAGGATTTACGAGAGTTATAATAAATGCGCGAAATTAGCCGTGCATTCCCCTATATACGTTACGCGAACTTTTTCCTCCCGAATATGAGCCGCGTATGCGACGAACTACGTATATTTAACGATTAACTGTACAAAACACTAATAACTTAGTTCCTTCTCCTCCTCCTTCTCCTCCTCTTCTTCATCGTCCGCCAAAGAGATAACGACGATACTCTAAATGTAATTTCACGCGCGGATATCTACGCTGCACTAACATTGCTTTCTAAATATTTGTAGTCGCATGAATTTCAAAGGGCTGAGCGACGAAGAAACAGAAGCTCCTTCGAAATTGAAACCGTGAATGTAATTACGATCGGGACGTAACGAGAAAGAGACTCGCGTAACATTGGCGCAGGTGTCGGCGAAGAATCGCATCAATTTCTTACGTAAGGCTGTTGAAGACGCTTGCGTGCGAGCGTGTTTAATCCTTCATGTCATACTCTAGCTTGAATTACATCATGGGACCGTTGTTTTATACCTACGCACCTGCTCGCTCGAATTTTTTCCAATTATAATGAACAAGACACGTATGTACATATACTAAACGCGAGATGAAAATGCAGTGGTCGTTAAAATTGTTATTTAATTTAGAGAAAAAAGATCAAGTCGGTATTTAACGTTAATATTGATCATCGATTATTAACAAGCTATGAAAAATTGTTAAATCACAGTAATACGAATCTTAAAACAAAAATCAGAATCTATGGGACAATTTTTGAAAACACGACCGAAGCAACATAACAATGTGATGATAATAATATATCACAAGTAAGAAAGAATTAAAATTTTAGAACGCGACGAATTAGCCTGAGCAAAAATGGAGGGGAACTTCCAAATGAGTCGTCGAAGTGCCGAATATCGATCGAAACGGATTCCGATAATCGAGATACGATATTAATAACTCCGACGGGATAGGTACATACGTGTGCGTGTGGCTACGTTCAATATCGACGTTCTCGACAAACATGACGTACGTACATACATCCGAAACTTTTCCAGACTCGACGTGACACGTGATTCAGAACGCTGCATCGTGTCGATGCATCGATGCGTCGTCTCGCGATAACTTAACGACGACAATTTCGATAACCATTTCCGTTTCTCGGCTGGACGGACATTAAATTTGCAATGAATTAGCATTGAAGATTTATTACGTCAGTGATAAAATTTCTAACGGAAGTATGCTAATCGCGTATATAAATTTAATGATCGGAAAATCGGATAATCGACGCTTTAACCCTTTGATGCACGATTTGTTAGGATCAAAATTCAAATCATGCGAGTCGCTTATTTTCCCTCGAGAATATTTTCCTAAAACTTACTATAAGATAAATAACCCTTTCGTGCTTCTACTCGTCGAATACATATCATAAATAACTTCGGTATAATTAATAAATATGTATATTCTAGTGTAATACATAAATAACTTTAGCGTAATTATTTTTTATGTCCGAGTTAACTCGGGCTTGCACATTAAAGGGTTAAACGAAACGCGTATTATTCCGCTAGACAATGCACTCGTCGTATATAATTATAAAATAACGATACCGAAACGAAAGATCGTAGTTCCGCAAAACATCGATCACGACTGACGCAAACTGTTTGAAATTGAAGCAAAGATTTGTATGTCCTTAAGGAAAAAGGAGTCAAGAGACCCGTTTGGTAGAGACACTCGCCAAGATAAACCGATCTACGTGCACGGCTGGCGGCACAGCTTCCCATCGTTGCGGTTTGCGCGTCTCTCGAAAGGCAAACGTAGTAGTATATCCAGGAAGAAAACGCTGTGACGGCTATCGAAGGAAAAGACGCACGGCGATACTTTCTCGGCTAAGTCATCCGATCCGAATTTCTAAACGAATCGATTCCTTCGTCCGACATTCGAAGCATGAAACTCGTATTTGCACGAGGCAAATAGAATTTCTTCTCCAACGAGTGGAAACGTAAAGTCGAGCTATCCTCGACGAACACGCACGAGTTTACGTGGAAACCATCGATCTTGGATGCATCGACGGCCGCAAGGGTATCGTATTCGTTCGAGTCTCCAGGAAACTATGAAGAATTTTCTCGTCGATCTAATATTATATAGATTATCGTAAAACACCGGGAACCAGGGTCAAGACAAAAGTTCATCTTCCTTTAGATTATATCCACGTGAATATAAAATTTAAATTTTCTAAACAGAATCAAATTATTCTTAACCTAAACGTGAGATCTTCGCGATGTAAACTATAGAATAGGACGAAATGAAAAATAGAACGTGATGGAAATTAAACACCCATCGATGCTTTTCCCATAACCAAACTCTCGTGATCGGATCAAACTACGAACCAATATCGATCGACCTTTCTAAACCCGAATCCTACCACAAGCTTCTGCACATAATCACGTAGAACACGGAGAAGCATGCGGGCTCTCGAACACTTCCAGTATAGCCCAATTGAATGAGCTTTTCGAGAGGGGCCGTTGTACGAGCATCGCACCTTGCACTGACACACACCCACACACATACACACAAACGACTATCAGCTATAACCCGAGCGCACGACGATCCAAAAACACCGACGAAATACCAACAGGTACGATCACAAAGGTAGATAAGTATTCGCTTCTTCGTGAGAAATAAATCGCTCGGGGGCGATCAAAATCCGCGTGGAGGGTTTCGAAACTGGCGCGTTTCGATGCGGGGCGCCACCTTCGGATGGAAAAGTTGTCGTCCTTGGCGGGCGATGCATTTTCGCGCGTTTTCTTTTTTCCACTTCACCTTACACACGCGTATCGATAATAAAGAATCAATGTTAGTACGAACGAAAGTTTAAACAAAATAAATAATATTTCACGATCTCTCAACTTCACGTTTCGTTTCTTCTTTCTCCAGTTCGCTGACGAAGCTTCAACGATGAATTCCGTAGACTCTTCCGCTCGAAGACGAGTTCCACTCGCTTCATCCTATCTCCGTTGATCTGCTTGTTCATCTTCCGTAACTCTACTCTCCCTCGTTCTCTCGAAAGCAACCCTTGCACAACTTCCTACCCCTCGGGTCGCCTCTCGAACATGCCCCGACACACTGAGTTCACAACAAAGTCATGCTTCGTTTCTTCGAACGATTGATCGTCGTTCGATCAACCCACTTTGTCCTTAAATGCATCCTTTCGATATATTCACCGAGAAGTCCTTGAATTATCAGTGTACCGTCTCCCTTTCACGTTAGCAATTAATCAGAGAGACGTTTCAACATAATTACGATCACGATAGCGAGTATAGCACTTTTCGTATTAATCTCTTGCAGTTTACTTGTTTATCAATTTGCTTAGTATTCCAATATGCAATAACGAGTTGGTCCAACATTCTGGATACGATAACAAAGCTCTTCTTCTTCTTCGTCTCTCGTTTAATCCCAATCACGTTGAGGACCCTGCTCCAAAACTCGACGTACAGTTTTCTGTGTTGTTTTCTCGCGGAAAAGCTACAAAGCGGCGGAGCGGAAAACGCAGCGCGGCGAGACGACGTTCGCAAAACATAGAAAGAAAGAGAGAGAGAGAGAGAGAGAGAGAGAGAGAATGTTTCGTTAGAGAAGATCACGAAGGCACAGGAGTGTTGAACGGCGTGGTGTGTACGCGGCACTGTCGTCCGTACCCTCGACTCCGTAGGTACTCCGCATCCGCACTCCTCCGGACGAGTGCGGCTTTCTGTGTGTTACACCGTGCGGCAACGAAGGCCTCGACACATCTAACGTGAGCACACGGACACGTGTGTGTCGCTGCTACACTGTGCGCGTTACGTAGGCGTCTCTTTACGTGTGTACGCGTGCGAGAGAGAGAGAGAGAGAGAGAGGCTGCTTAGGGGAAGGGAGAGAGAGAAAGAGATTATGGAGAGGGAACGAATGAATAGAGAGAGAGAGAGAGAGAGAGAGAGAGAGAGAGAGAGAACAAGATAGTAAAGCGAGAGGCTTCGACTGGAAAGCGAGAGTGAGATAGACAAAGATGATCCAACCTGAAGGATGCAAGGGACTGCTGGTTAGAGAAAGAGAAGGAACTAAAAGACGACGTTACTCTACGTGGTTTCGCTCACCGCAGAGACGGTATCTTGTGTGTGAGAAGAGGAACAACCAGAATACTTCCTTCTTTTGTATGTACGCTCATGCGTGTGCGTGCGTGTATGCATACGTGTATGTATATGAGAATAGGTAAAGCGTTTGATCGCGAGTATTGTCCGAATTAAGGGTTTGGTTTCCCTTCGATAGGTCGATACGCTCTAGTTGACCCAATCCCGTCTTATTAGCTTTCTGATTTATCCTTTCCTTCTTTTTTTTTCTAATTCTTCTTTCGGTTTCTTTCCAACTTGGGTTCCTTGAAAAATTTGTTAAAACTTTTAATAAATATTCTGTATGGAAAAAATCTGAATGTGTTATATAATTATATATATACATTACCGGTCAGAAGTTTGGAATTACTTGCTGATCTTCGTAAAAATCGGATATATTGATGAATTTTCCTACTGTCGGGAAATTTACTGTTGTTAGATTATATACGAACTCGTGATTCGTTTGTTTACCAATAAGCGTCGAGTATTACAGTATTGGATTCCTATTGGCTGACTTTGGGACTGGAGAAATGTAAACATCGATTCTCGTGAACGGACGCGTTGAAGAGAAAAATACTCATTCCTTGATAAAAAAAAAATAAAACAAAATAATATAAATGTAAAATAAAGGCGTTCATTTTTTTTTATAAAAATCTCATTTCTCTGTATGTACGTAGTGATTTTAAACTTTTGACCGGTAGTGCATACCTATATACGGTATGTGTAATTTTATTAACATGTATATGTATGATATTTATTTATAATATGTATAAATAATATAAGCATTCATTAAAAAAAATACTGTCCGTATATTCGTCTCACTTTCTTAAATAAAGTTAAAAGTATAAACGTATACAAATTGTAGCCCTGAATTTTCATTAAAATACCCTACGAACTTTCGAAACAATTTCAACATTCTTTGTTGCGTGTGTACGCGTAACGTACCGGTGGGAAACGCGCTCAAGTTGTTTCTTCGTTGAAGAGCACCGCGTTCTGAATGGGGGAAGTACGAACGTACGAAAAGAGGAGAACGAAAGAACGAGAGAATCCTCTTTTCGTGAAAGAGGGAAAGAGAGAAACGATAAAGACGCGTCACGAAGAGCAAAAGAGATGCTGCGATGGGGTACAGCAGAAAGAGCGGGATAGAGATAGAGGGAGAGAGAAGGAAAGAGAACGGGTAACGCGTACATTGTGCTCTAGGAGGCTGCACGGCGAAGAATGCAGGAACCGTAGGTGTCTGGACTCAATTTGTAAAGAATAAAGCGTCTAGCGGAGTCGATACGACTGTGACGCTTAAAGTCGAGCTATCCGAAGTCACGCGATCGAGTGCACCTTATACAAGTAGGTTGTGTGTACCGTCTGTACCGGAGAAACTAACTTGAAGTACCTACACGAAGTACGAAGATAGAATATTTAAAATGTTCATTAGTTTGATTAATTACATTATAACGATTTGATTAATTATAATAATATAAAGATGCGAGTAGACAACTCGAAACGTAGATTTTTAAGAAATACCTACTATATAACTATGTAATTCGATCTCGTTACCTACAGTAGATAAAATGTATTATTTTATTTAAAAAAGAAATGTTTCTTGAATTATATGAAAGTAAGATTTGTCTCGTTTGATCGATTTTGAACGAGATAAGTAAATTTTTGCGACAAAGTTACGTGAAATATATAAGGTTAATTCTTAGTGAAATATCGAGGTAGACGTGCATTCGATGTTCCATGCTCGATTCTGTTCGGGTCGTCGCATAATACATGAGTTATGCACATAATCGTGGAAGTGGGATCGTGCGCGGAACCGAGTGATCGGTCGATCGTGTTACGCGACCGCAGCCACCGGCAGCGAAAAGTGGAAGATGAGCGAAGTGTTGCGTAATTTCCAATCGGTTGTTTCCGTCTTTTTCTCAGGCTTGTTCTCAACTTTTTTACTCTTAATTTCATTACTTTTTCTAAACTTTTCAAAATGAAACAATGTTAGACATATGTCTTACTAAATGAACAAACCAGAATTTATCAAACATCATTATATGAAAAATGCTTAAAATTCGTAAATTTTAAAAGACGCAGATAATTTCAAAAATATTTGCGCTCACTGAACAAAAAACCTCAATTGCACTCACACACGTGTTCACTCATGCAACAATCGAACACAGTAGTTAATTTTTCTATAAGCACCGTTGACAATACGAATACGTAATCGCAATTAGGCGACACGCGAATGACATTTGCGAAAATGAGCGGATGCTCACGTTCGAACGAATGCTATGTAGTTCTGTCGAGCTCGTCATACGAAAACGCGATCGACACGAGAGAGAAAAGTGAGGAGGAAGAAGAGGAAACGAGATCGAAAATAATAAAACTTTGCCGACGCTGCGAGATTTATTTCCCTTTTGCTCTTCCCTCGCGACGAAGGAAGAAGAATCTTTCATCGTGTCCCGTGTGCGTGTGTGTGCGAACCCGTTTCGCTTCTTTCCTTCCCTCCTTTTTCTTCGCCTTTTCAACCGGCCGTATATTATACGACGACGTACAGCATTATGCTACACTTTCGACTGTCTATACATTGCATAGGGTGCTAGAGAGAGAGAGAGNGAGAGAGAGAGAGAGAGGGGGGGGATGTACGGTATTATGCCACACCCACGCGGCATCCTCGTATTATTTACGTCTCTCGTGGTAGCGTTGAAAAATAAAGTACTATACCGAAGAGCACGGCGATACGAAGAAATATATTTTTTTTGCCAAGGGAAACACTTTGGTATACGAGGAGACACTTCACACTTATAAATCTTGTGATTTACGTATAAAAATGATGGATAGTACATATATTAACGATAATAAAATATGAAATTTATCGAATATTATAGTTTAGATGTATAGAAGAGAAGCATCGCACGTGATAAAAAAACCGTGCGAAAGTGTCGGCGCGAAAGTTATCAACGATCGCACCACAGTAAGTAATTCATTTAATTTACTTCCTCGGTAAAAAAAAGAAAAGTGGCCGGGAGAAAATCTCGCGTAATCCAGCGAGCGTTTCGCTCGCGGCCGATTTCTCGAATAACATCAGCCGGTGTTTAAAAGCGTTGATAAGAACGAAGGTGGAACGCGCATTGCAAATAACGATCCCGTGCTTCCGATCTTAATGTAAATTCCTAATGCTATTACTATAGCCGCTTCGCCTTGGCCCGCCGCGAGATATCGGATCTCTCTGGGAAGAGCGCGAATGCCTTTCCGAGGAAAAAAAAGTGTGAGTCGTTAGCTCGGAAATCAGAATATTTCTGTGTGCTTTTTCCATTCTCCCTTTTTTCCCTTCTTTCTGAAGGTTCGCCGTTTGCTTAGGAACGTCGGTAATATTAATTCCCTGATTCCTTTCGTTTCCTTTCTACATCAATTACGTACCCTCAATTTGTCTCTATTCAACCGAACGGAGAAGTTTTAATTAGTGCTCGCTCGCGTTAAATGCGAAAAGAGATATGAGAGATGGAATGCGAGGTGTGTAAGCGATTATAAATGTTTATGAAACTTGAATTACGATCGTATCGTTCTACGAGATTCTCTTCTAACCGGCTGTTACGTAAAATAAGAAGGAAACATCGAAAGATGTAGTTTCTGGGACGGCGGAATGCGTGTACGATAAGTCAGCTATGCCATTTCTCTTGCACTTATTTGCAGCGTTACGCCGTAGATACATATTTATATTCGTGACTATGACTATCGATCGCTGTGGAATCTGTCTCAGAAACCGTAAGCTTTATCGACTAGGGGAACGATCGCGTGCGAAAAGTTCGTAATATCGTTGGTACGTCGTGTTGATGTATATAAAGCTTGCTAGATTATGATCTTTACGCGTTGCTCTCGTTAAATGCAAATCTTATGACAGGCTTCATAAACCAAACGATGATCGTCGTGGTTGTCGTCGTCTGGACGAAAGTACTAATGACCAATCGACGTTTTTATTAGCAACTTTTCTGTCGAGTTAATATTTCAAAATCGATTCGGGCGTTTCGTCCGTCAAAATTGTCCAATTTCGCATGGCCATTTTTTTCCAGGTGTCCGTTGTTCACGAAAGCAACGAGCTAAGCTCGTGAAACAGAGGCGTAGCGAGTACTGGTGATTGGTGCAGCAAGATTTACGATCGAGAATAAAATCGCCGAACGAATTTATTACCAACCGCGACACGGCGATTTCGTTACTTTCGCGAACTATGTTACGGTGAGATGTCACAAATCGTATGTTCCAACAGACGCTACAAGGAAAGGGGAAAAACAAGCGGTGTCTTTTCGGACAATTTTCTGACGAGGCTGTGTACGTAAGAGAAAAGAGAGTCGGAGAGAAGCGCAAGAAGGGCACTTCGTGGTCCAAGGATCCGTGATAAACGTCAGTTGGACGGTGGCTCGTCGTAAAAGATGAGAAACGTTTACGGAGCTGGAGATTCGATTTATAAAAGGTATCGCATTATAACTTTCGCCATTTGCCCTCCGTGTCGAGTACAACTCGACATCTCGTTTGGACAAACGATCTTTTACCTTTAGAACAAAAAGTTACGAAAGTGATATCGATCGTCTATAAAGAATGAAGAATAAAATTATTTTTGATAGCGCGTAACCGTCGCTAATAAATAAGGAAAAAGTACAATAGTAGATAGTATCGAAGAACGAGAAAAAGAAAAGAAAGGAAACGGAAGTTTGCCTACTTGTTTGAACTTCGTCACTTTCTCAAGCGTAGGTACGTAAAACGGAAACTTCTGAAGGTCTTTACTTGCACTTTCGTGCTTAATTCCAAATTCCCCCAAGTTAGCGTCGTAGTTTCGCGACTTGCACGACCTGCACGCTTCCTTTACTTTTATATTACTGTTACGTTTAAACGTGACGACAATTGTACTTACGAATCGCGCAAATTCATCGTAAGGAAGAAAATGGCAACGAGAGTCGGCCCGACTTACCTGTAACAAAAAAAAAAAATAAAATTAGTATGTACCTACATGATTAAAAAACGTATTAAACGCTAATATTACTTTTGTATTTCATTATAGTTTAGGTTTTACAAAAATTAACAAAATGATCTCAGATTTTGAAAAATCACATTTTTTACCACATTTTTACAACTAACACGGTGTGCATACAAAATGAATGGAATAGTGGAGGAATAAACAAATAGCATAGGAGACACGAGTACGTTTCGTTTTTAGAGAAAAACTATGGCGGGATATAACGAAGCGACAAGTGGTGTCGAAAAGATGGGTCACGACACCGAAGTCGACTTTATTCCAAACATTATACCGTACTAAACCACGCACACCTCTTTCTCTCTTCCTCGTAGCTCACAAATTGCTAAAAAGGTGATATTCCAGGTCCGAGTTTCCCAAGCGTGAGCTTTTACCCGGCTACCAGAGACGCAAACCACCAGCAACATCGTCACGAGTATCTCGAATAACAGGGACCACTAGCAACCTTTTCCCATCTCCCGGGATGCTTAATTTCTCTCTCTCTCTCTCTCTCTCTTTTCCTCTTTAGCGAAACTCCACCCCCCTCTCGCCCTTTTCATTGTCATCCACCGTAGACGCTAGAAGGGTTGGTGGTAGTTGTAGATAGAAGTCCAAAAAATCGATCGATGAGCGGAGTCTACCTTTTCTCTTCGTCTGACCAGAAACGAGAGAAGAGCGAGAGGGTATCCGAGGAGAGGAATGGAAGGTGAGAGCAACCACGAGGAAGAATACGAAACGGGCTAATTGAAGTTGCTCTCTCCTTAAAGGTGGCTTATCTCTCCGGCCGTTTAGTGTAAAACGACGAAACAAACTCGCCGGTGCCGTTTAATCGAGTAAGAAATTCCTTCTCTTCTTTTCTTTCTTCTTCTTCCGCTTTGCCATTTCCCTTTCTTTTCGGTCCTAACGATATCGTGATCGAGGATCAACTTGGGAAGAGAATACACTCGTGTTTTCTTATCAGTATCGTAATGTTCCGCGTTAAAGACTAGCCGTTGTTATCTTCGTTCTTTTGAAAGTCCAAATAATTTAATACGTTCCGATGAAAAAATAATGTTTCTTTATGTATAAATGTTGTTACCAAAGAAACGAAGTAATTTGTTTTAAATCTAATGTTTGTTGGATATCTATCGACCATCAATGCGATATAACCAATTTGTGTTTGATTTCACATTTAAACAAGTTTTGTAATACGAAAGAATTGTTAGATTTAAGATTTCTCATAAAATTTTGTGTTACGTAGACCTCGAACATCGTTGACACCTAGCTATGTTCGCAAATGACAACGCTTCTCAAAGGATTTCGCGGTCGACTTTATTAAAGTCTCACTGGGCGTCATGATTTTGATCCAACCTCAGACTGTACCACCCTTTTCTTCTTTCATCTTCTTCCACTCCTCTTCCTTCTCCTTCTCGAATCTATTCGACCGTCGTGTAACAAAGAATTATGTCGGCTCTACGACGACGAGTAAGACCGTGGAACTGAGTGAAGAAAGAGAAGGAGAGAGAGAGAGAGAGAGAGAGCGTAAGCTCAAGTGGGTCAACGACGAGAAATCGTAGATTAAAAAACGCCAAGAAGAATTTGCCCGACACGAAAGAATAATTCGCGCGAATGCTTTCAACGGAATCATCGAGACACGCCGCAGAGTGCTTCCTATCTCGTGGATATGACTTTTTCGAAATTCTTGGCCAATCTCGTGATAGTAATCGAGGTGAAGTCGCGTCGAGAAAAGTTAAGAACATTTCTGAGATTCCTAACGATTAGAATATTCCAAAAAATATGTATTCATAGATATTATTTGTTGAAACAAGTAATCGCGATTCTTAATATTAAAGTTAAATTTAAATTAATTCCTTTTATTTAAAAGTTGCCTTAGATATGGATAATTCATTGTTTCTATTTCTTTTCTTTTCTCTTATTAGACCACCGTCACTTCGTTAATTAAGCATCTCACATCTTTTGGTCAATCTATAATATAATCCATCTTATTTCACATGTCCAGTGTCGTTTTCGCGTAATCCACCAATCCGCAAAATATTACTAACTCGTTCAATTTGATCCGCACATCGCGAACAACGCATCGCCATTAATTGCTACGATGTTCAATATTTAATGGTATGTATATCCCGCGTATTCCGATCGTGCAATAACCAAATAATTCCAGAATAAACAAAAGCGAGCGCGGAATGGTGTTGCACTCTTCGTTTTCATATGCATCAAATTAAACCGGCTGTGAGCGAAACAATAATTATCGTATTACCATGATCGAGCGATTAATTCACATTAACGATGTTCAAGTATGACTTAGAGAAAATCCAGGCTCGCGTAAAATTCGAGATTTAATAATAACGTGTTATCATTATTTTCCGATAGTTATGCAGTAACATTAACGGTATTACCGTATTATCGTTATTTGTATTTCAGAAGTGAATTTCTCTCACGAATCACAACGATGTGGGAAATCAACGAGAGCATTTAACATTTCAATTTTCTATCCTGCTGATTTATATATAAACAAAAAGAAATTTATTCAAGCAAACGAACCCGCGATGACACCGGTACGATGGCAGAGGCAGATTATATAGCGAAACGAATAGGAGGAGGCAGACGACGAGACGGTGGGAAAAAGGGGTAGGGAAAGAGACGAAAAAAAAAGAACGGATCATTACAGTGTGATTTGAATGCTAAGAGTACCGCTTCGTTAACGGGATCCACTTGACCCGGTAACGAAACGTAACGATCCTCAATTTCTTTCGTTTCCACGCTTCGGAGGAAGGAGAAGGGACGCGAGGGATGGTGAACCGAGGACAGGGCAACGATACGCAGATTTTCACGTGTGATTGTAACTTCATGCACACATTGTATGAAACGTGCGTAGATATGTGTACGACTGGTATGATGTAAAGTCGCACTCGCAATGATTCCAACGTGTAACATGGAGCTGGGGGTCGATACCCGAGGAGTATCGAAAAAGCCGGTTAGTGGAATAAAAATTGCCGCTGCTTTCGGTGCTACGTACGTCGTGTACAGGGTGTCTCTAAAATGAACGATAAAGATAAAGTAAGAAAGGAGATTAAAACTCGCGCGATAGACATTTAACGTTATAAAAAAAGTAAAATAAAAGGAGTTGACCAAAATTTGTTAAAAACAGATACTTTTCAATTTCACATAAAATTGTCTACATATGTCAAATATAAAATCACCGCCACCCCGTTAATTCTTCTTCTTCTTCTTAAATAAAATTCAACTCGCTCGCCAACTTTCTTACCCTTTCAATCCCATGCTGATAAATTCTCATTTTATTCCACTTCACCGCACTTTATTCATATCCTTTCTTTATTTCATTTTTTTCAAGAACACCACGTATAGACGGATTTACAATCGTTCGCCGCAGATACACGAGAAAGTGGATATACGAGCGTGTGGATACAGGTGTGTGGACGCTATATAGATTGATACGTCTCGTCGAGCTCGGGCGCGATCCACCCGAGCCACTTGACTTTCTTAACCGTCTCTGTGCCGTATAATCCCCCGTCCCTGAAGTATACCGGAGCAGATATCGGCTCGTTATGCGGCTGACTCGAAACCGCCCTTTACCACTCTCCCACCCAAACTCCTTTTTATCCACCACTTCATCCTACTACTCTATATCACGCAGCACAGACTTCTACTTTTGTTTTATGCAGTTTTCCCACCGCGGAGATTCGCCGAGAATTCTCGGCAACACTCCGGGCATTAATTAATCGAAAGGTGTGGAGAAAGGTTGACTACCTCGTTCGCGTTTTACAGAATTTCCTGCTATCATTCGAATCTTAACGATTAGCACGATTCGAAGGCAAAGAATTAATGACCGTAATTACTAAGTTCGGATCTGGGAGTAGTTTATGTTCACCTCGGGAAATTCTTTCGTTAAAATTATACGCATATTTGTTAGAGGCTCGCGAGAGTTAATAATAAATATAATAAACTTTATTTTTTTTAACTCCACGACACCGGTCAATCTTTTTCACTGTCCAGTAAATTACCCACGACGAATTATTTTTACCCCTCGAAACGATTTTTCTTCCCGCAGCAGAAACGAACCGTTTCATCTCGCGCGGTGGAACGAATCTGTCCGAGCGACATTAAGCGACATCGTTTCGCATACAGCCCGTTCACCGGACTTGTGTTTTATAAAAGCGTTCATGCTGCTTTCTTGAATTTAACCAGATCGTACCTACGGCGTCCCCGCGTGTGCTTAAGTGGTTGGCAACGCTTGCTTCTCGGGTTTGGGACGAGGAAAAAGTTTGCTATCGGAATTTCCGGAAACTTGGCGGAGACTCGAAAAGTAAAATAAGGAAACGTCGCAAGAAAATTACGCGCGTACGATCGCACGCGTACGTCCTCATCTGAGCTAGCGTCTGGTTTAGCTACTACTACTACTACTCCTACTACTACTAC
>JAIFRP010000022.1:2544196-2565417 GCA_032403825.1 Odynerus spinipes
AAACAGCGTTATTATTAAAAAGAGTAGTCTCACGTGACAATCGGTGTCCTTAGTTTTTTATTCGTTCGATCGAAGCACGAGGCTATTCCAAGATTCTTTCTCGTTCGCTCTCGATTTATCCGCCTAATTTTGCAAATCAGCGATCTCTCCATCGACGGCTCGAACGAATTACGTTGTTTAAGTGCCGCTACATCGGCGCCACCCTCTCATCGATTCCACCCACACTACCAGTCGGCACATTCAGCCATTCCTCTTGGCTGTCTCCTCCTCGAAGAGAAATCGACTTCGCGGGCCAACCAACCAACCAACCAACGAACGAACGAACCAACGAACCAACCAACCCACGAGGACGATTCCTCGACGACGACGATGGAAATCTCTGTCGCGGCCAATTTCACTCGCGAAGCTCGTAATTCTCTTTTCTTCTCTCCTCGTTTTATTATCTTCGTAAACCCGTCCACGTCAGGTGCATGTAATTTCTCGAAATAGGATGTCGGGAAGGCATTACGCGAAAGAGAACCAACGACGTTCTTCCTTCGTTCCTTCCGATGAAGAATGTCTCGGTGATTACGATATTGTGCGTTTGTGGTAATAACGGTGATGTCCTTTTTACTACGCTTCTCGTATAAACTGACGCGTATAGACTGACGCGGGGGGAGGAGAGAAATGTTGAAAAATATTGGGTCGTATGTATTATAAAATCCAGACGAGATTCGATAAAAAACGCGTTACAATGTTTATTTAATATTTTACGTCCACCTAACTATCTTATATCTTTTATACTAAACTTTAGTCTTGTTATAACTTATCCTTCCGTCGATGAAATAATTTTACAAACGTCTCAGAATAAAATCAGCAAAACTAAACTTCCTTCACCTACGAATTTGACGGCATTTAACCTCTTAATACCTACGCGAAGACAAAGAATATACATACACAGTCCATTCTTTAACCAATTTCCTGCTGACATTCACGACGATGAGTCGAGTTAGGACAAGCAAAGAGGAAATCGTTCCGCCCGAGGAGCTGTTTCGTTGCGTTCACGACGGTTTATTGTCGCTATTACGACAGGAAATAATTCCAGATTGAAATTGACCAAGCAATTTCGGCCAGACCGAATGGCCGTTTCGCGGGGAAACGCTATTCTCCTAAAGATGACTAACTCGAATAGCTTTGGTACAGTGATATACGATGGGTTTATCATCGGTCATTATAAACCACGATACAATTCGTTGTCTGACTTTGTCCCCATCGACTAGGTAGGTACGAGACGTATAACCGATGCGCTTCTACAGTCCCACGGAAATCTGGCTACGTCGTTAAACTTGATACTCGTGATGTAGCACCGCAGAAAGAAGGATAAATTTAAACGAGAATTCGTTGGAGTTATCGCCGGTAAACGATAACGTCGGACAATATCGTAAATGTCCTCCGTAAATCTAACTTGGTTTCTTTTAATTAGTGATAAGAACGATGTCTGATAGTATCGCGAAGAAAGAATGATTTTAACAATAAAAAAAAAATACTATAGCCAGATGTAATAAAGTATTGTGTAATAAAAAATATTCCTACACCTATGTACTTACAACGCGATATTAAAAATGTAATTAGTAATCTGTCGAGTCCTGATTCGTATCAGCTCTGTCCAACGTCTCAACAACGACTGACTCGTACGCCAAAACAACAAAGACGGATACCCAGCGAGTGTAAACATGGCGGGGCGAGAAATCGGAGACTAACCGTTTCTTACGAGTTCGATTTTCTGAAATCGATAAGCTCGAAAGTTCAAGAGGATTCAACGTCTTTTCAAATCGTTCCCACCCACCAATGGAATCCTTCTTTTCAAATCGCACTTTTATCTTTCACAATTCGAAGATTTAGAACCGATTCTTCCCCCCCACCCCGCGGTCTGTCTCATATATAATACAATGCGGTTTTTAGTGTTTTATCGACGGTATTCTACATAGATTCTTTCCCCCTCTGGAAAATGCCCCGATGGGATGAGATATGCATTGTTGCGAAGTGGTACAGGGACGACGACACAGGGCACCTGCTTCTTCTTCTTCTTTTAAACGCTATAGAACGAGGATGCAAGGTGAAGATGAAGGACCGTCAGGGGTTGGAGTTCGATTCTAGATGACGAGAGAGAAAAAAGAGAGGGTGGACCTTTCGAAAGAGGTTGCGATATCTCGGCAGGCTTTTGAGTGTCATCGAGTTCGCGCGTCTCTCGTACTAAAAGATGATACGACACGCCGAGCTGAGTGATATTTTAATAATCTTCTTTACGATCCTATCGATCGGGTCGAACTACAACAATTTCTTTCTTTAATGGAGATTTATGTATCTTCGATCGAGATCTTATATCGATTGTGTCAAATGATAAAAAATCCTTTTTTTTAATGAAAAATTATTTTCGAATAATTCGCAACAATACGTTCGACTTACCGCGAACAGCTGCCCTATCAAATACTCTCGCTCACGTACCTGAAACAGAGAAAACAATATTTTGTTTAATATAATGCCAAACTGTATAAAAATTGGAATGATAATGAAGATGAGGTTTGCCTAGCGATCGATTCGTACTACTCACATAATATTTCGAGCTTCGGTTAAACGCTCACGTTTTCCGCGACAATAGTTCTCTGATTAACAATAGCGGGGCAATCAACATTTGTATACAACTAGAAGAGGGAATTGAAAAATGACTATTTCATGCGATCAACATCTCGACGGAATACAGAAAGCGGTTAATAGTACCGCTTTATGCGATAATGTTCTTTTTGTTCGATAAATACGTCCGTGCATCCATGTTATTCAAATTTATGAAGTATTCATATTAATTCAATAAAGAAACTTGAGATATCGTGATCGAAATCATACTCTATATATCATAAACATTTGAACCGCAAAAAGAGAAAAACCTTTTTAAGACAAAGTTACGCCAAAACGATTGAAACGAAGAAGAAAAATCTTTGACAAGACATTTTTAACCGACACAAAAATGACAAAATCGATCGATTTCGATACCACGATTCTTTCGAAGTACGTTCCCTTTTCTATTTCGTCGATTTACTCGGTAGCAGCAACCCAGCTCGGAGCAGCCACAAATGACTCTGATTATTCCGTTCGAGAGTGCGAACGCGTTCCGCGAGGAGCGTTTCAACGAGTGAACATACAACACATCGTTGACCCGTTGTTTAATGGTCGTTGGATCCGGTTGTAATAATAATGTCTACGGGTTCACTAACCCAACGACTCGACTCGACTCGACTCGTACGTAATTCTAGTTTCCAGCAGGTAGGCAAGCACGAGAAGGCAGAGACCAGGGAATGAAAGACACGTTAAAGGTGAAGTAACAGTACGGAAACTGTGTCATCGTTCCTGTCAATTTAATCCGTCGTTCTCCCAGAGTTATTATCACGAACATCATCACTATGTACATCATCGTCGTCGTCGTCATCGTGGTCATTGATCTCATCACGAGAGTATCTTCTTTAAACGACAGGTTTATCAAGAAATGCGTGAAACAGAGTCAACATCGTTTGTGCCTCGATCCACGAGGGCTATCCGAACGTAACTACATCAGCGTTCGGAAATCTCATTGTACTAGGGGCCATTTTTAGGGTAGTGGAAAAGCAACACCGATGAAAGTGACGGTATGGAGTGAGTCTGAAGTTCTGTAGCAGCGTTAATGATGTTTCGAGATACCAAGTGATTTCAGGCCAAATAATGAAGCTTTTGCTTCTTGCTACTTTCCTCTCGCTCTCTTCTCGTGTAAGATGGACGGAGACAGGTGAGACTAGCGAGTGAGAGTGCAAGAGAGGGGAGAGAGAGAGAGAGAGAGAGAGAGAGATACGTACGTTGGAACTCTCGCAAGCACGCTCTGCAAGCGAATCCTGAAATATGCAACGGACTATCATAGTCGTATACCACCCCCAGCTCAAATCCCGTGACTCCTCTATCTCTCTCTTCGTCTCTCCTTCTCCCTTCCTCTCTCGCTCTCTCCTTGTTCCTCATCGCGTCCACTCCAGTGCAGTGCAATTGCACCGCTGTACTCACGTTCCACGGTACATGTATGTATATGTATATGTACAATGTGCCAAATAGCTCGGTATACGGTGTACCTACCAACGAAGACGATACTAATGCGATTCTCAACGATTTGCTATTACATGCGAACATGAACGATCCTTGGAAATAATTGAGAAAGGCGATCGTTTCGTGATTCTCTTGTTCATGCCTGATGTTACTCCGTGATTCGAGAAATCGTTCGAAAGTTTCGGGCTATGGGAAATGCCGAGAATGAAACTTCGGAGTTGGAGATGTTGAGACAGTTGAGACAAAGTTTCGTGAATCCGTTAAATCTATGCCGGTTTTCTATTCGTCTGTAAAATCGCATAAATCATGCGTAGGTAGATACCCCTTCGACTATGAGTTAACACTGTATAGCTTGTTATTTTTTATAGATTTTATGTTTACGTAGAATCGATTTTATTTTTGTGTAAAAAAATGGATTACGATTTTCAGTGTAGAATATATAGATACAATTTGTTCAAATTTTATTCGATTTCAGCGTTGTCTTTTTCGAGGCGTACTGCAAAAAATGCAAGGAGATCTCGAAATGACGAATGCAGCAGATTTGTTAACGCATTAAATGCATTAAACGCAAAACTACGAAGTATTCGCGCGTAACGTAAAATCCGCGTGAAAGTAGCTCTTTTATAAAACAGATGCGTGCGTGTTAATCGTCGAATTCTGATGAACGTAAAACGTTTTTAGCGTTATCGCGCGTTGTAATGTACAGAGCAGGTGTCTTCGAGAATTGAAGCGTTCTCTAAATGTTTTTGTTGGATCCGGAAGGAATGGTCGGTCGAAGCTTCCTGAAATTATAAATTCTCGTAATTTTGCCGAGATTTTCTCTTATTTTCCCCTTTTTCTCGAAACTTTTCATCCATGCGTTTTATACTCGCAAAAATAAGTTTCCCGTGACGAGAGAAGCGATTTTAAAATATAACAACGAACGAGGTTACCTACGTGTATTGCGTTTATGTTTGTAGCGAGGAAAACATTTTACACGATGACGTATGAATGATGAAACGGTAATGCCGTGTAATATAATTAATGCGATGTAAATTGTTGTTCGACGCGTCGTCGCAATCTATGCTTCCTTTTCGCGAAACACCCGGGCCCCATATTCGCACGTTATCGATTATTAATGCGAAATGATATGGTAACGAGAGGTGCTAGAGCACGAATCGGATCGACTTCTCGTACCGGCTACAGAATTTTATTCAACGAAATTGCGCGTAACGTTAAAGCCTCATTAAAACCTTTCAATAAAATCAATTGTGAAACGATTCGTTAATCGAGCGTAGTTCAAAGTTGGAATCTGTGATTATCGTAGATGCGATGGATCGAAAAATTAGTACGAGAAAGAAAGCGTTGTAAATTAAAAAGAAAAAAAAAACAAGAAAAGAAAAATATGTCAACCTTTCGGTAGGTGTAACATAATTGTTTGTTATCGCGTTATAACAAAGTTATAAAAATATTCGATTTAAAATATCTATGTACCTTCGAAGAATCGAATGAAAAATCGTCAAGCACGTAACACTTTTTCTCGTCGACGAGTATATCGAATTATCTCTTCGCGCGTCACACGGAAGATAATTTATGCTACGTACGTAGTGACAGGAACGATTTCAACGGCATATACAACGAAGCACGGCACGAAAGAAATTCATTCATTTTTCGCAATCGGCGATTTTTCAGCGAGGGAAAACCGACGCGAGCGTGCAACGGAAATAGGAAAAGCTAGGAAAGCTTGGGGAAAGCGAGTCGTACTCGCGTCCCACTTTCAACCTAACCCAGGTGCTTTGACTTATTATATTTTTGATACGAAAGACTCTCGACTCGAATGCGCGCACGTGCGCACGCGCCGCCGCCGTCGTCGTCGTCGTCGCCGTCGTAGTCGTGCGAAATTACAACGCGTTTGCGAGACGCGGCTCAGGTAATTGCGGATTTCTACGCGAGCCGGTCTTTGTCCCGTGAAAGGCCACGCCACGGAAGAAGAACTTAATTAAAGCATTTCGTTCGCGGCACGACTCGACTTCTAACAGGAACGTATGTTCCTATGCGCGCGCACATATGTATATAGGTACGTGTTCGCTGGTTGAAAACTGAAAAGAAAGGAACACGAGGGAAGAGAAAGTACAGAAGATATATATATATATATATATATATATATATATATATATATCATACTATAATTAAAGAAAGTATCTTACATCTTAAAAACCACGTGTGTTATAAAAGGAACCGCTTACAGAAAGAAGGTAACTCTCCCTTCCGTCGGTCGCTATGAAAATACTAAAAAGCCAGTGGATAAGAAAAGTGCCTACCAAGAAATACGAGAGAACGTTTCGTAAAATCGCTCGAGCGTGTGGTTCAGGTCGAATCTGCATTCGATATGACTGGGTCTCGAAATGAGGGGTTACGATGATCCATAAAACGCGATAAAGATCATCCCCGGTGGTGGTTTTACATAATCCAACCAGGAAGTACGAACTCTTTGGCCAATAAGATCGGACGAATTTTACGAAAGAAGTGTCTAGCTTTGTTCCAACAACGACAACGACGACGACTTTGGTAACATTACTGCCCAATGTTCTCCAGTCGAGTGGGAATCGTTTAATGGCGAAGCTAAGAAAAGTAAGGTGGAGTAAAGAGGGAAGAGAAAATAGCAGAGGGCTGGGGTAAGGGAAAAGAAAGAATGTCTTGGGCCCTTGCCGCTAACCAAGAGATTGCTTCCAGTCGGAGAACTAGATAGGTGGATGGCCACTTAAGATGAGGAAACCGTCATTTTGAAGGTTCGCGCGCAAGCTTTTCCGGTAGCCTGCGGCTGATAAAAACCCGGACATGTATTTTCTCGATACGAGCGACGCATAGAGCGAATCAGAGAGGAGTTCGGATCGATCAGGAAATCGAAGGGAGTCGAAGCTAGCGGAGTTACTCTCGGTTCTCTCGAGACGGTTTTCTCGAACATGCTCACAAAATCAAAGTGTATCTCAGGGCGGTAAATAAAATTGAAAACCTTGAGTGTATAATACGATTTTTCTTTACCGAATTAATATACTTAAAAATAAGTTTTGTAAGTTGCTTGCACGTGCTCGATTGTAAAAACCGGATATAAACTTGCGACATAAATTTTATATCGCGTTAAAACTTTCTCGACTATTTTGTTCTTTTAAAATTTTCAATACAAATTTATGGTAGGTGATTCTGCATATACATATATACGAGCTCGGTATTTCATTGTGGATTACACCTGTTACCGATACAAGTGATATCATCATAAATATCCGAGAGTAAGATAGTGAAATCCGTCGAACTGAAACTGAGGCAACTGAAAGACGTTACAACGCGATTACAAAAATAAAAATTGATGAAGCTACAACGCGATTAAAAATAATAATCTATAATGGAAATGATCTATTAGAGCCGCGAGCGTAGGTACATACATATATACGTACGTACTCTATTTGTCACCATGGAGCATGTTCCTTTATTTCATTTCGTTTTCATATTCGGTGAACGTATTTCGCATCCACGGAGAAGCACCAAGCGTCATCGGGTGGTGTCTCCGATAAATTCCGACAGCACGGAAATCGAAATTTACGAAGCGTATGTTAAAATTTCATTCGCATATATGCTTTGCAACGTTGCCCGATTGACCGGTTCGCAATCCGTCCGACGAACGAACTATTTTTCTTTTTCGATTTCCAGCGGAAATAAACCTTCACAGGGCTTTTTTATACCCCCTTCCCCATCTCCCTCTCGCTTCCTCCTCGATGCTTCGGGGGTTGATCCTTTCTCGATGCATCCATCGTCAATATTCTAATCGCGTCGAATACTGCATCGAAGGGTCTATGTATCTCGTCTCTTATTTCGCGATAACTCTCTTGAAATATGGCGGATGGTACATGCCGTTGCATCGTCCGTTCGATTACATTACTCGTACTTCGATCGATGCAATTTGAATTGTTGTCTTTTTATTTAGTCTATATAAGATTTGCTTTTGCAGACAGTGTTATATGTATTAGATAGTTCTTTCGTTTTCGATATTACGTAAATTAATTTAAAAAAGGAAAATTAAATTTGAAATATTATTTTTTCTTGATGCATTATAAAAATAAAAAATTCTCGCCATGTGTCATCTTGTATGGGGAATTATATGGGGATCTACTGTACTTAAATTTGTCTGTCATCTCAAATATTATATCCTAAAATTACAAATGCATCCAACGTAATTGTCGCTCAGTACTGCTAATAATCTCAGTCTTAGACGCGTCAAGATTTCGTTCATTCCCAAGAGTACCAATGACATCCTCGACTGCACATTGTGCATTAATCCAATCCCATTCGAGCGAATGGAACGTGCTCGTATAGCGTTCGAAGAAAGAAATGTGAAAAAGAGAGTATCTTAAAGCGAAGAAAAGAGATGGATCTTCGATAGAGAAGCGACCCGTAAAATCAGTTCGTTGTTTCAGGAAAGAAACGACTTGTTCAATCGCCGTTAGGAAACGACACGAGTTACGGCTTTTAGGAAGGAACGAGAAACGTACATACCGAGTGAGGAGACAGAAGAGAAAGGAGAACAAAGACGAGGAGAGACGAATCTCGGAAGTTCGCGTATCGAGAGAAGGACAAGAGGGAAATGAGAAAAATTGAGGCATAAAATTGCATTTGCCGGTGGTCCACAGGTGCAGAGGCTGCGAACGCGTACACTTAACCGCTCCAGCGTGTCACCGCCATTACCGGCATTTCCCCTACTCTCTTCGTCGTGACTGGTTTCCCCTCCGCCATCGCCATCGCCACCACCGCCACCACCACTGCGACTACAACCACTGGCACCACCGACCCCACGACAGCATTCGGTGCAGCACACGACGAACATAGCTGGCAGTGGCAAACGGTCGGACAATGTTTGCTCGTTTAAAAGGCCGACTCTGGTTGGCGCTATAATCAAATTTGCGCGGCGGGAAAATATGACCGGACTCGGTTTCAATTCGGAAGGCAACGGAGACCGAATGGGAGTGTGGCTTACCGCGTATGCATCGTTTGTTCGATGAACGTACCTACGTATATACAGGGTGTCCGGTTCCAAGTTCCCCACCGGGGAGATGCTTGTTTAATGAACAAATCTAAGCATAAATATCGAAAATTATTTAAATAAATTCCGCATAGTTAACGACATATTAACAATCAAAGATTGGCCAATTAGAGAGATCGGTGGATTAGGACGTCCCACTTGATCTTAATATTTGGCAGGTGTCACCACATATTTTAAAGTTTATTTAAACAAAAAAAAGTCTATCTCTGACGTTGGCTGCATTCACTGCACCGCGCGTCATCTCATTTCTTTAAAGCATTGCCGTATACTTACAGGGATAAATCTATTATCAAAAATATTTACTAATAATAGATATGGGTCTTAAATAGGGTGGGACTGATCTTTCAGAAGAGGCGCTACATACAATTATGATTGAACTTCACTTAGGTAAGTTCGTTTAATCATTTAATTGTATTTTGCGCCTCTTCCTCAAGATCAACTGTAGATGTTTAAAGTTGAATACGGCAAGATAGCAACCACATTGTGTAAGAATCAAACATGTCTTTTTTTTTTAATTGCTTTAGCAAATGCCTCCTTATCTGTTACTATAAGTAAGTTATAAAATTGAGTGAATGTCATTGAAGTATTTGTCCATCCTGCCGTTGACCGTATGCAATCAATATTTACACCTTTACTTTTTGCTAAAGATGTCGATGCGTGTCTAGTGCTACCTATATAGTGCCTGTAGGTATGTAATAGAAGAAAGGAAGGATTTCGAGGTTGGTCCGATTCGCGTGATCCGATTCGATGGATGTCGGGAAATGATCGGTACGATCGAATGTCGGATTTGGTGAATGGAGGAAAAAGTGCTCCTCCGAGACGGATTCGAAGCCAAAATAGAAAATATATCTATCATACGAACTTACGTCGTTACGTATCTACGTATCTCGAATGGTTTTCGTTGAATAATACGTAGTAAAACGTTGCATTATAAAAATCGTACGATACGATGTCAAATAAATCGTAGCAAACGGGAGGAGCACTCGTATGAAAGATCTAAACTCTTCGTAAATAGAATGCAGCTAACTTTCCTCGCGAGCATCGTTTCAATGACTCTTACCAAAACCACATACGAGCACGCTTCTTGCATTAATTACGTAAATTCAACTTTGTTTCAGTCCGTTTCGCTGCGTGCACGTATATACTCTGTATTCGCGGTTTGGTTCTGGAAAAAGAGACGCGCACTGTTCACTCTACCCAGATGATATATTTCTTCCTCGCCGCGAGAGTAATCTTTTTGAGAACCGAAAAATTGAAATAAAGAACAATTGCGTGTATTATTTTTCAGTGATTTTCATGGTCCCTGTTAACCTCGATATTGTAATTATTATAAAAATTGAATTTGAATTAAAACTAAATAACATTAACTTGTTATTAAAATTATAATTATAATTATATCGATATACTATATTTGCTCGATTATAATCGTAATTACAATATAACAAAATAACAATAAACATAATTATATTACAACAACACACGAGGTAATATCGTAAAATAATAACAAGAATAATTTCGGACACAGAACGAAAGAATTGCATATAAAAAATTGATTTTATAGCAGCAACGATATTTCCGATTTCCGAATAATAAAAATACCTCACGGTTGTGTTATCTACACGCACAAGTTTTATATCGCGTGTCGCGAAACGATAAATTATCGCTCACCCGGGCATTCATGCATTATGTAGCATACGGACATACATACTCGCCGCGACACGCGTCCAAGCAAGCGTTCTCTCTCTCTCTCTCTCTCTCTCTCTCTCTCTCTCGACTACGAAGCGGAGCTTTTACGCGGCACGACACGCGTCCGAGCAAGCGTTCTGTCTCGTCTATGGAGGGGAGTTTCTACGCGGGCGATATTTGTCGCCAGTTCGTTACTGACCCTCGTGGTGACCGTCACGTTTACTCACTACGTATATCTACGTGTTTACGTCAATCGCGAATGTAGAATGGATTACGAAGAAGTGAAAAAATTCATTCACGAGATGCGTAAGAAGCCCATGCTGTGGGACACGAACTTGAAAGATTATAAGAATCAGCTGTTAAAGAAAAAGGCGTGGATCGAAGTATGTAAAATTGCGTGTCCAAGTTACGTGGAGAAGAGTGAAGATGAGAGGAAACAGATTGGTGAGTAAGATTACAGGAAATTGTATTACAAATAGCTACAAATATGCCAGGGAGATGGTCGGGGTGAAGAGAACAGTATCTACTGGTCTCAGAGGGCCACTTGTAGGGTGCGTGCAACCCCTACGACCATATAAAAAAATGAAATATTGTAATTAAATACGAAGCTCATGTATACATAGTTAGGAAATAAAAATAATCTGAAGAAGACGTCAAGTGATCGCGTGAACGTTTCGTTCATTTGTCTGTACTCGTAAAACGCGCGCGTTTCATTTATCGTGGCACGACTCCTTATAGAAATTGCTGACTCGAAGGAGGATTCGATTCCTACCGCAAATCAAGTCTACTATATTACTTAGAGTACAAGTAATTAATTAAAGTAGTCTCGGTTCCTAAAAACTGACTGCAAGTTTCCGTAGATCTCGAATAGTATTACGATTATTTTTTAATTATATATAAAAGGGACATACGTTGCTCCGACTTTTTTCTCAGTCCAAACACATTTCGTTTTGCGTTCGTTCGAATCGATCTCGTGGAAGAGCCGCAAGTTAATCCGTTCAAGTGTCCTTCCCCTTTAAGAAAATCAATACAAAAGTCTGCACAACCTGAAAGCGACGTTTCGAAAGAAAACCATTTAATTTTACATTATTTAGCCACCACGTTATAAACTTATAGACGACTGTTATTCAAGAATTTAACAATTTTCCTTTGACAATGTCCTCTCCTTCTTGTTGCAGTAAAAAATATGCACATAAAATGGAAGAATCTAAGGGACGCTTACATCCGACACATCCGACTCGTTACGACATCGAGAAAAGAGAGAAAATCTCAACGTATTAAACCGTACATTTACACCAAGCAAATGGATTTTTTAAGACGGATCATCAATTGTCGGCCTACATCGAATTCGTTACGATCTATGGATCGCAATGACGATGTCTCGAACGACAGCGACTCGATGGAAGAGACCACGAGCACATCGGTTGACATCAACCAAACTACTAGTATGAGTCCCTCGCTCGGAAGAAGAGAAACACGCTTGGAAAATAAATCGATAGGTTCCGTTGATTATGAGCAACAGCAGCAGGTACAATCGGGACACCACGAGTTCCAAGAGGAAAATGACGATATGGCATTCTACAGATCATTGTTACCAACTTTACGAATGCTTCGACCTGAACAGAAATTAAACTTTCGAATAGATGTTATGAAATTACTAACAGTTTACACTACTTCGCAAGAACGGAACTAAAATTATATTTTTTTCCCTAACATACGTCTCTGTGTAAGGCCCTATTCGTACGATAGTTTTTTTTTACTGCGCTAGCGATATTTTATCAAGGGAAAATAAAATATTCCGTGTGAATGGCAACACAGAGTTCCAATATGTCGGATTCGTCGGCGCGTCCAGCGTGATAAAATTAGGTTAGGCGTGCACTGGCAACTTTCTGTCACGTAACTTTTTAATCACTGTCACCGTCTTGCTATCACGGACCAATCACCGTCCTGAGGAACTAAAAAGTCATGATGCTGTCACGTCACGTCGTTCACGCGTTTACGTTAGAAGCTACGTATAGAATTGGCAGCGGCGGCGAAACAGTCACGTGACAGAAAATCACGCTTGCGTGCGAATATAAAGAAGGATAAATCGTGTTTTTTTATTTCTTCGCGATAACGTAATCTATAGACTGCATTGTTGGGATAATTTTGAGCCCATAGTTAAATATTTGTGTGTAAAATCCTGAGATTTTATTTTATTTTAATACCTGCCTATCTAATCTTCTATAATGAGAACAATTTAAGTCCACGTGCTTTATAATGTTATATTGGTTATTCATTTGCCTAAATAAAAATTTGTATATCTCTACCGTTGTTTTTAAAATTTTGTTTTGGGATCGTTTTTGGGATCATACAGAGCACAAGAAAACCCTGATACGAATGATGCCTGAATGTACCTGTATAATTTGTACTTTTAATATCACTTGTTATAAAAAAATATGTATTGTATAATAATAATTACACTTGTTTATTAAACAAGTGTAATTATTATTCCTAACATCGAAACGTCTTCTTCTATTAGTGCTAAAGTACGGTAAAGAAAATTCGCTGCACCGTTCCTATAATAAATGAGTTCCATTGTTTCTATCGTTCGTACTACGTACCTCGGTTAATAATTAACTCTTTGTTGCCATTTTACTTTAGTCGTTCGAGCTCACGCTTAGCGAGTTAATTAAAAGTATAGTCGATAATACGTACCGTCTACCTTCCCACCCCCACCCCGTCTCTCTCACTTGCTCTGTCTGAAGTACTTTGCAATCTCTTCGTGGTATAATCGAGTACAGTCTCTCTTGAAGAACGCACCGATGATTCCGAAATCATCGTTGTCATGGAAACGAGATCCGCTGGAGATTCTCGAACGTGCCATGATAGAAACGTCGCCAATTTAACCATAACAAAAATAGCGTCATTTTTTGTCTTTCTCGCTCTCTCACTAAAACGCGCTTTCGCCATTTTCCCCATCATTTTCTTTATCATCGCTCGCTGATGCTCGAAAAAAAAACGAAATTCGTACATTATTCCCGTTTCGTGTTCTTTGATTCGAAAATTTCCGTGCTTGTTAACGACGCACCCTGCGCGGAGCGAACGCTCGTCCGAATTACGTTCGAAACGCGTCATTTCGATGCGAAGCTTTCAACTTTGCGAGGGGTTTATAAAAAGAGACGGAAGTGCTCCGCTCTCGGAAATGTCATCTTTGCGAACGTCGATATAACTTTTGAACGGACGTGACGTTGATCCTTTTCGTTCTTTGGGATATAAAAATGAAATTTTGTGTTTTTTTAAATCGAAAGGTACTCGGACTGATATGTACGACGTGACGGTTCTTTTAAATTAAATAACTTTTCTATTTTAATAACGCCGTTTCTGAATATTTACTCACCTAAAAAAAACCTTTTTTATTTTTATTTTATTTTTTATTTTTTTATTTTTTATTTTTTTTCATTGGACCGAACGATTTTAATGGAAGGAAAATATTTAAATACTCGTTCAACACTTCAATTTTACATCCCGAAGAACGGAACCATCGTGAACGTGATGGTAGATTCAAAGCTGCATAGAATCGTTCCAGTGTTCTTTCTCCTTCTTTCTTAGCCCCTCAATGGGCTCTTTTCAAAAGCATCCGACGATATGGGCGGTCACGATTCCACTGAAAATATCCTGCGTCTCGTCACCAGCGTTGTCGTCATCTTCCGGATGCGTCTTACGGAAGAACGACGCTCGCTGGTGTCGTTGCATATTAATGGTTACGACCGTACTTAATGGTTGCCGCTCTACTCCAGTCAATAACGACGCAGCCCTTTTCCCTTATCCCTGCTTCTTCTTTCCGCTCTTGGGAGTATAAAATGGTGGAATGTGAACGTAAACATGTACGGTGATATGAGAAAGAGAGTGAGAGATAGAGAGATATGGTTTACTGATTTACATTACGATGTTAAATAACATAAAAATATACTGGTTCTTCTATTGTTCTTCTATTGTTCTTCTATTGTATCGATTTACGGGAATATCATTGATATTTGCCAGAATGATAGCGAAAGATGTCAGGTCCTATTATTGAGATAAATTTTAGATCAATAGTCTTCTATTGAATTGATTTTGATGGAATGTATCAAATATTTACGGTTAAAATAAAAGCTACGGTCTATAGACATAGGTTTAGAGGAGAATACTTCTAGCTTAGTCTTAGAAACAGGGGCCACGAAGTTTGTGTAGATATCGCACGGAAACGTAATACTCACTGAAAGTAACTTCGATTGTCTCATACATTCTGCAGGGTGTAGAAGAACGTATACACGAATGGTGCTGTTGGTAACAGTCAAGCGATATTGGAATCGAGCGAGCGAGTAATTTGCAGCTCGTCGAATTCAGAGCGATTCTATTACGACGTGGTAATGACGGTAACGCAATCTCGATATTTATGAAATGTTCATTTTTTTAAATAAATATAAATATGAAGATAAATATATATGTAAATATGAATATAAATATAAATGTAAAGATAAATATAAAGATAAATATGAATATAAATATATAGATAAATATAAACATGAATATAAATGTAAATAAAAAGTGGAATATTTTAACATAATCCATCAATTTCGTAGGTGGATCTAGGACACAAGAATAATGATCAAAATTCATAGGCGTTTTCGTGTATCGGTAATTACTGTTACAAACTGACCTAATTACAAATAATCGTTACGTCAAATAAAGCTACTCACAAGCACCAACAGTAAAAATATTTTTAAAGGGCTTTTTCGATCGTGTTAAAAACTAATTCGAAAAGTACAAAGCTGTTTGCATAGGAACCAGAAATACATATTATTTTAAAAGTTTATAGCAATTTTCTTTCGTTGTTCCTGTTAAGAAATCTACATCCTCTGTATACGACTCTTGTACGAATGGATCGGAAAAGTGTTAAAAACGAAGCTTTTACCCTTATCGTTTTCTCTTCTTGAAATCTACTATGAAGCTCGATGCTAAGTGATATCGTCCCTGGAGTGTTCTCGGAGGAAATTTAAGGAGGACCGAGTAAAGGAGCGAACTTGGGGCGAAACTTTCGCGAGGGAGTGCGATAATTTCGCGCGAAAGATATTTCGATCCCATTTAACGTCGAATTAATATTACGATTCTTTCGGGAGAGTCTCGCGAAAGTCATCGAAAGTTTTATCGATCCGCAAAGATCTTCGCTTCTTAGTTTTCCAATTTTATCTCTCACACGGGTAATCCTAAACGATCGAACAAGTACCAAACGAAACTTATTGTCCTTTGTATCCGGTTAATAAATAAGTAACGTCGATATTAAGTAAATTAATTAATAATTATTTATTAGAATTTAATAAAATCTGATAACGGATACCGAACGTGAATTGGTTATATCGAGAATTTAAATTGTTCATTTCTAATGATTCGACAAGACAGCGATCATTCGTTCGAGCACTCTCGCATAGGTACCTACGTACATTAGAGCCGACGGAATCGAAGGAAATAATGAAAACGGGAGAAAAACGCGCGTTAGTAGCATCGAGTGTGCCTCTCGGCATGCTTCTCTCTCTTTTTCTCTCGAAGCGACAAAATCGACGCCGAAGAAATGGAGGACGAGTTCGAAGTTCGAGAAAAATGGAAAACTAGGCCAAACAGCGAGTTTGCGATTTACTTGGGATTTTCAAGGTATCGAAGGGGGGCTAGAGGGAGGAAGAGGAGGACGCAACATCGGCAGACCGCTATTCCTATTTTTCGTTTATTTCTTATACGTGCTCACGCATGCGTGAATACCTATACCGAACACGACGAGAGAAAAGAGACATGAAAATCCGTTCTCTCTCTCTCTCTCTCTCTCTCTCTCGCTCGCTCGCTCTCTCTCTTCCCCCTTCTCTTTCAAATCTTTCACCGTCTCCATTTCTCCATTTCCCAGGGTATCCCACTTTCGCCCGCGAGCTTTCCCGGCGGCAGCACTCGAATGTCGTTGACTTTGATCGATCGTCCGCATTGTATTAATTAGGAGGCAAGCTGCCGCCGAGTGGCAGCTTCCAAAGCGTCGAGCCCAACGACGAGCCGGCAACCGTCGTTGTCGTCGTCGTCGTCGTCGACGTCGACGTCGACATCGTCTAAAGCAGGAAGCTTCGTTTTCCTTTCGTCGTATCCGGAGCGCGTATACGCTCTCTTTCCTTTTCTTTTTATCTCCGTCGAGCTTTCCTAGCGAAAGAAGACGCACTTAACCCGGTTAACGAATTCGCCCAATGGAAGAGTCGCTTTATACGAACGCAAGCTTGCGCGCGCGCGCGCGCGCGCATTCGCTAGAGTCTACGTTTCTACGGAATTGGACCGTTGCCGAGTATAGCTAGAGAGATAGAGAAAGGAGAGAGAGAGAGAGAGAGAGAAAGAGTAACACTTTACGAGGAAGATTCTTCTTTGGATATTCTACGAAAGCTGGACCAACATTCGTCGGACTTGGTTTGAATCGCTTGAGAATTGGCCGCGGTCTTGCTGTAAGAAACTACGGTGAAATTGTTGCCTCCGTATGTGCTTGTCTTTGGAATCAAATATAACGAAGAGCTTTTTTCAAATATTAGTTTAACGGGTCTCGTCATTTTTGGTGGCAACAAAGAATTGTAGACAGCCGTCGATTTGGTAAATCTCTTCCAAAAGTTTACAAGCTAATATTGTAAAAAACGAAACTGGAAAAAGATATAATCGTAATGAAACCAAAATCGGCACTTCTCGAACGAATTTGAGGAAAAAGTATGGAAAGGCGAAGCAAAAGGATAGCAGAGAATTGAGTTACTTTCTTTTCTAATGCTCCCTCTTTCCTCGATAAAAAAGCGATTTTACGCTTCCATCGACTGCGAACGCGACAGGATCGAATGAGAAAGAGAGAGAAGAAAGAGGTGGGGGGGGAGAGAGTGAGAGAGTCGATGAAAATTGGAAGGCGTGTGCGTCTCGCTTCGAAAGCTTCCACCGAGACTCTTACGATTCCGAGCTCGTTGTCGCGGACCATTCGTCATACTTCTTGGCCGGGACCCAATTCCAGCCGATAAGGAGGCACTTAAGTGCGAACACGAGGAATCAATTTGCACCTACCCGTTGCTAGTTTCCTCGAAATGCGACGACAACGTTCTCGTCGTTCTCGTGACTGTGCTACGGCGATGAGAAAGACGAGGAGATCTCAGGATTTCCGTTTCCTTTCCACTAAGATGTCCTCCGGGATTTCTCCAAGCTTCCCCTCTTTCTCTTTCTACTATTCCCTACCCCTTTCCTACTCTCAGGGACACGACGATCGTCGCTCGTAAAAAACGGCCGTCGTATTAGTGAAAAATGAAAGCGAAGAATGATGTTTCACCGGAGGATAGAGCTGGATGCACTTTTTCATAAGGATACCCTTCTAGAATGTCTAGACTGCGCGACTTTTGAAACTTTCGTATTATTCCGTCCACGTGGCTCGGAACGGTGGCTTTGAAGGAACTTGAAAAATGCCGAAGTTGATATACTGTGGATCCCTGAACGCGTTCTCGGTATTTATACTCCGTGAAATCTTGCTAACATTGTTATTTAAATTACATTAAAGGATATCGAAGTTTTGCAAAGTTTGATCGATTCTCCAGAAAGTTAAAGGACTTCTTTCGTTAATAAAGTATCTTGTTTTATCATTTTATTTATTTCTACTGTAAATTATTGTCCTTCTGTAAATTTCTGTCCTTCGAAACACGAATCGAAATGAAATCGTCCCATTCTCTTCTCTTCTCGTTATATACCAACGCGAGAAAAAGACGAATGGCGAGGTAGTGAGAAACAGAGGAAAATCATTCGACGAAACGATTACACGATGATTACGAGCGTGCACGACACACTACATACCTAGTGCTCCTTTTCGCGCACGTGCGACGCGCTGAATTATAGTGGTGCTTGGGT
Organism: Odynerus spinipes; assembly: GCA_032403825.1. Taxonomy (NCBI): domain Eukaryota; kingdom Metazoa; phylum Arthropoda; class Insecta; order Hymenoptera; family Vespidae; genus Odynerus; species Odynerus spinipes. The sequence continues at coordinate 2,562,960 of JAIFRP010000022.1, forward strand.
ATTAAACCCCGAGGCTCGAACCAATGGTTTAGAAAGTGGACGAGATGATACGCGCGGATAGCTATGCATTATTGTACCGTGGAATGCGCATTAATAAAAACGATCACATACGCTTGGTTCCTACGTGCAACTACGGTTGTTAATAAATTGTAATGTTGCTAGGGAATATACGAGAAAATGGTTATGCATTACGTCATCGTATTTATGAATACCGTTCTGAAATTGGAAAACAAAATGATGATAAAATGAACAAATAACCGAATAATAATGGTTATAATAATATCAACGAATCGCGTAAATCTAAAGTTCATAATTCATTTCGATTATTCCTTCGAATTATTATTCCTATATAAAAAACTTCCGTTCGTTTCACTGCCTTATCTCGAGAGTAACTCTTACAAATTTGAACAAACACGGTACACGTGTTTTATCATTGTTTCCATTTCTTATCGTTAATTACTAACGCGCAAGAAAACGGCTTGCAAGGAACGTGAATTAACGAGAACGATTTTACTTAGTCCCTTGCGTTAGTAAGAAACTCGGTGAGTGCAAGCAAAAAGTACGTTCGTTACTTTATTTCTCGAGGACGACAAGCGAACGAGTAGTAGGTATCTCTCGGAGACCGGGGTAAATACTATCTCGCTCGGGTGTAAACGATATAGTACCTACCTTGCACGATTCAACCTCTGTTTTCTCTTTTTCTTTAATAATTTATCTTTAGAAAAAGAAAGAAGGGAGAAAAAGCAAAGCCCGAGCACGCTAAGGACGATGGCGCAGGAGAAGAAGAATCTTACAACTCTACGAGATGCTGTGTGCAATGGAGAATGAGAAAGAGAGAAAGGGTAGGAAAGAAAGATAGAAACACGGTAAGAGAAAGGGAGAGAGAGAGAGAGAGAGAGAGAGAGGGAGAGTGTGTCGGTATGAATATTGTCAGAGAAACGCAAGAACGGGGACAATGGCGGGAACTATCGGCGTCCTCTGTCCCAGAAAACGCTATTATATTCGGTGGAGCCGCAGGCTACAATACGGTAGGGAAACGATTTTTGTAAGCTCGAATACCCTTTCTTTCCCTTTCTCTCTCTCACGCGCTTCTCCATCTCTTATCCTTCTTCTTCTCTACCGGCAGCCGTCTCTCGTTAAGGTAAACGTCGCAAATTTGCCAAATTTCCGCCGGCTACCTCGATAATGGCCGACAGAAAAGCCGCTCGTACTGATACCATTTTCTTTCCTTTTCTCTCTCGTTCCCCTCACCTTTTATTTTCATCCCTTTTCCTTCTCCCTCGCGTAAGTAAGACGAGAGTCGTTCTTGAGAATTCCATTTAAAGCGCGAGTCGTCGCCCTATATCTCGCGTGGCTTCTTTTATATCCTTCCCCCTTTTTTATGAGCGTGAGCTTATCGTACGACGAACATCATCGTCAGTTCGTATCGTGTAAACCAGGGAGGAGGGGGAGGAGGGGGAGCTTTTGTGAAACGTAGCGAATCTTAGGAAAGATAAACCTGTCGTGATTATAAGTATCGAGTTTATAGAATCTTCGGATTTAGATGAGAAGATGCTATAATAAAAGAAGAGAAAGTAGAAATGTTAAAAGTTTCTTAGCATAATAAACGAGCGAAATTAATTAACGCGACTAATTTCGGTAAAATAAGTTAAAAAACCACGTAACAAATCTGGTAATACGTATAACTTCAGTTTCGAGACAGATTTATCCTTTTTTTCCCTATAAGAGAAAGACAGTAGACAAAAGTTTTCAGTCTAGGGTAAAACACGGACGTACATCTGTAGGAACATTCGTACTTTCGATACGAGGGAAAAGTGAGGAGTAAAGAGGAAGGAGAGAAAGACACAGAGATAGAGAAGAAAGGAAGAGAAAGAGAATTCGAGTTCCATTTGGCTTGTCACGTGTTCGCGCGTATGCTCGCGCGCGCGAACTCGTCGAGTCACGGACCTCGGTGAATATCCGCAGCAGCATATGGCACCTCTCTACGAATCTTCGTGAGGAAACTTGCACCGAGTTAGTACCGCTTCGTTGGATGCTCTCTTCGTCTACGAATCCGATTCACCCTCCTAGACTTCCTGTTTCCGCCTTTACGAACGCACCGACCCATCGACGACGAGTGCTCCCGGTCTCTCTTATTCTCCGAATGCTCAGTCTTCTATCTCCTATCTCTGCCCCTCCCCTTTTCTCTCGGTGTTTTCTGATACGACAAAGACGACATTGTAGACAAGAAAGAACAAATAGGCTGCGAAACTTTTTATTTCTATTTCGATTCTCATTTTCTTCGATTTAGCGCCATTACGTAGACTCGACTCTCTTTTTGGGTTCTCAAACGTTTCCGTTAACTGTTAAAATCTATCAGAAGTGTATGCGTATATGTACAAATGAAAACTTTTTATAATTTTTAGTTTAGTATATGTATTGTACTCCTACCGTCCCAAATTAGTTGTCACATTTACTG
>JAIFRP010000022.1:2565647-2576862 GCA_032403825.1 Odynerus spinipes
TATCTCACCACCTGGCTCTAACTTGTTTCGTGTCAAAAACGGAACACATCCCGGCGCTCTAATATTCAAGTGGACTAAAAATAACAGACAGTGCTTTTCGACGACCTGACGGCAGCAAAGGTTAAGGGGAACTGCTCGTGCTCGTGAGATCAAGGCCTTTATATGATGTTCTCTACTTAGGTACATATATCGATCGCTAGGAAATTTGTTCAAAAACTATTCGTGGCAATTTAAATTACATTTCAGAAACTATTCTGATACATGATGAAAATATTCTAATACACAACAAAAATAAAAAAATTACAAATAATTCTGCAGGTTTAATATTTTACCTTCCCAAATGTATAATGTAAGAGTGAAGTATTTAGAAAAACTTCGTAAAGATTTTATTTTCCAAACGAGCAGACAAAAATCGTTTGCCGTTGTTAATTTATTCTTGCATTATCCGATCCGTCATATCGTATCGATTTGAATATGCTATTGTGAAGATTGGAATTTCGTTCGATGAGCGCGAAGAGTCGAGGCTTATCGTAGATATCCATCGAAAATTAATTAATCAAACATCGGTTAGCCATCTGCCGCGGGCTATAATTAGTTAATTAATCACCTATTGTTTTAAGCTCATACTCGGCTCGGGATTTAACAGATGTAGGTGCTCAATCATCGCTACTTTATATCGTAACCCATTTAAATCCTACAAGGAAAGACGATCATTCCATTCGTTATTCCTATAATATTAAAACCGTATGAACGTGATAATCGTGACATCGTCCTTAAAATAATAATAAAACACACACACACACACACAGAGAGAGAGAGAGAGAGAGAGAGAGAGAAGCAAAGGAAGTACGTGGTGTGATTCGTTCTTTCGACCAGAATCCCATTTCTCGCTGCAGCATCATCCATCACGCGAGACACCGTGCTATCAAAGATCTTTCCTCGGCTTATCTCGCGACTCATCTCGAAACCGCACGTAGGAGAGAAAAAAAAGAGAAAAGAGAGAACGACAGAGAGAAGGAATGATCGCTGGTAAGACGTCGTAACGTTCAAGCAAAATGTATGTTAACGCGTCCGTTGAGAAGCAGACTTTCGTCTATATCTTCGTCTTTATTGCTCGATTCCTCGCGACGAAGAAAATAGAAAGAGAAAGTTCACAGGCCCGTGATATTCGCGAAAGCTCAACCGCGCGTTAGTATTATCGGCTTTTTCCCATTGACGCTCGCGCAAAATCGTTGGCGGGGGTTGCTAAAACGCGACGGCTTGGCTGAAGGTCTCCGAGGGGTGTAAATGACGAATTAACACTGCTTTCGAGATTACTTAACTCTCTCCGCGTCGAGGGGGAAGAGAAAGAGAGGGGGGAGAGAGGGAGGGAGGGAGGGTGAGGGGGAGAGAGAGAGAGACGTCGAAAAGGGATCCGCGTGCGTATAAGGGCGACTAGAATTGTTCTCAAATGGATTTACTTTCCCGGAGCGGGAATGAGAGAGCTGCCAACAGTCGTCGAGAAGCGGGCTAGAGGGGGAGAGGAAAAGCGGAAAAAAGCGACGCTCGATCTACTTAACCCCGGCTGCTACCATACCGTGTTACCGTTCGTGAACGATCCGAGCGTGAATGATCGCGGGCCTGAGTCTACGAAGACGAATGTATTTTTTGGAAATCTAAATAAACGGTCGGGTTAAGTTTGAATTTAGTTCGACGTTCTACCCACCGAGTTGACTTTAAATTTACTCCACATTCGAAGGAGATTTGATATATGGGCTATTTTTTTAGTAAGAAAAATCGATATTATTCTTATAACGAAAGATCGATAACGATTTTAAAAAAGGACCGCGAACCATTCGAGCGGGTGGTACGACGTAAAAACATGGAGCGAGGGAACGATTAATCATTTCGTTTCAACCTCGACGAAAGATATAGACGAAAAATGTATTACTTTCTTGCTCGGTCCCTTCGAACTAGAACGCGACCGCGTGCGCGCGCNNNAGAGAGAGAGAGAGAGAGAGACAGAGAGATACCTCCCACGAAGGTGCGAGTTAACTTTAGTAAAGTCATACAGACCGGCGGCGTTCGCGGTGAGCGTCCATTAAGTACATTTTAAATCGGCCTTCGGTGCTCGTGGTAAAGTAACTTTTCCCTTGCATAAGCTATAGCACTAGCACCAGGAGCAATCCGGTGCAGCTTAAAGAATAAGAAGTGATTATCTTGTATTCAATCCCGCGTTCGCGAGGAAAAATTCGAAAAGAAATCCGAAATTCGTCGACGAGAAGGAGAAGAGAAACTGCCACGGAAGATGGGCTCGGATTATCCCACGGGATAGTTTCCCACTTCGGATTTTATATATGGGAAAGTTCGCACGAGTGATAATGGGGGTATATAAATTGGGGACATACTTTTTCACGAGTGAATTCAATATCGAACGTATCTTCATCCTGTCGCTCGCGAAACGATGCCGCGAAAAGTTACAGAGAGTGAGGGATTTAATGACGTCGATGATGGGAGTTCGAGGAGAACGTCAAACGTGTAGCCATAAAACGAGTAGTACTTTGAGAACCGTTGAGCCAATAGCAATTCCCAAAGCGAACTGAGACTCTCCTCTCGTTTTCCCCCTTTCACTTCACGGCCAAAGTTCTTTAAAACGAACGCGAGCGCACGACTCTCGTAAAGGCTTCGCCCTTTTCGACACCACACACGATCGTATTCTCTCCGTGCCGTTTAAAGGTCTCCTTTTACCCTCTCCCTCCCTCCACCTCTCTCTCTCTCTCCCTCCCTCCTTCTCTCTTCCTCTCCACTTCCGTTACGAGGCAGAGCTCGAAGCGTTTTGCCACGGAAGCCGCGAAATGTCGCGACACTTTCAATTCATCAGAAACAGAATATGGTGGAGGGTGGAACCGCGTCGCGTCGAGTCCCGTCCAGGAAACGAGCGGCTTCCATTAAGCTTATTGGAGGACTGATTTCAGAGGACTTAGCAGTCTCCATTCCTGTCCTGGATTGTTCGGTATATTCCGAGTGACCGAGCGAGCTCGGATGAATGCAAAACGCTTTAACCGGTATCATCCTGCAGCATCCCCAGAGAGATATGGGTCTGCCCATCTGGATAACGAGTGCTTCCTGTTTTGCCCTCATCCATCCAGGCACTAATGATGCTCCGCTCTCCCATCGGCCTAGACTCTCGCTGTCTCTCTTTTTCTCTTGCACACATACACGTAAATCCACTTTCACTCAGGCACATTCGTCTGTTTCTCTCCCTCTCCCCTCTCTCTTACTCTCTTTCTCGTTTTGACTACATCCTTCTATTTTCCTCCCCTTTCGCTCTTCGCGTATGGCAGCCGACCGAGGTTCATTTTGCACGGCAACACCGAAGTATACCAGAACCGATGAAAAGTTTCTTAATATCCGATGAAAATGAAACCGTTACCTCGTACGAAAGTTCACAGCCGAAGCAAAGTCACCATTCTACTCTTCTCTCTCCTTTCCTTCAGCTCGTTTTTCTCGACTTTCTATCTGATTTTCTACTCTCGGCCATTCCCTTTCTTCGATTCCACTTGTCAGACCTTTCTCCGTGCGACGAGGGTAATCTTATTACGTATTTATATCGAAGCACGCGCTGCGACATTTTGCGAAGTTTCTGGGAAGTCTTGAAAAGGGGAACGTGCCCCTTTTCATCATAAATTGCGGGAAATCGTTGGTCTTTTCAATTGCGACGATTATCTCGTAATTTTCTGCTCGTTGCCCTTCCCTCCTCCTTTCCCCGTTCATCGCCCCTCGAGATGCACCTTCTACCGAAAGAAACTTTATGCCGTGGTGAAAGAGATAAAAGCGAAAAAACTGATTCCGGTACTACAAAAATCATTTCGTTTCTCTTTTTGGAATGGAGGTACGCGTGACATTCTTACATTACGATGATTTATCTAATTCTTAAAGAAACGCGTTATCGAAACGATGTCATGTCGAGAAGAATATTTAATGACTCAATACGTAGTGCAAGGAAAGATTTTCAGGATAGAAAAATTTCATCTTCGGTGAGAGAGAGTAACCGGAGATGAGTTCTCGCGAAATCTTCTTCTACTTATCATATTCTACTTTATATTTACGGCATCAGTCGCTTCTGATGCAATGCACCGAGGCGAAAGTTAGCACAAAAGCTATAACCGTTATATTCGGTAATTTTATTCTTCTTTTATTTAAAGACATTAATCACCACGCGACGATAACCGAAATTTAGTCGAATCCAACCTATGTAATAACATTTACTTTATCACGACTACGAAAATATAGATCCTATCATAGTCCTCCGCCCCTCCCTACCTCCTCCCCCACGTAGATATCCAAGTCGTTTTACCGATCGTTTTCCCGGCAACAAATAAGAAGAGCGTACGATCCCTGCGAGACCCTGGAGAGAGATCAAACGTAGGAAGAGTACGTTCGGCCATCTCTCTTCTTCTTCTTCTTCTTCTTCTTTCGCTAGCTTTGTCCGTCGTCTTCTAGGACGAGCCGGAGAGTGACGAAGGGTTGGCACATAAAAGTCACAACGGCATAAAACCTTATCGCCGGGAGCCAGGCCGTCGGATGTGGTGGTAACAGCAACAGCAGTCAGGAGAAGACGGGAGAAACGGCAGCAGCAGCCTTGGAAACGTGGTCACTGACCCGAATTATTATCAGCGTGGATGCCTTTTATTACAACAACGAACAACCAGTCGAAACGTTGTATCGATGGTAATACCCTGTACCTCGATAGGATGCAGTGATCGAGAAATAATCAATTACTGTTCTTGCTTTTAATAACTGCGATAATTTCAAAGATTCGATAATTTCGAGTTCAGCTTCCTTTAGCTTCGGTCCATTTACATTGATCTAAAGGTGTCTCGCGACGATAAGATTTCGAGTGGTAAAATTTGAAATTCTCGAGTAAAATAGTATATGGTTTAACCTAACCAAATGATTTATTTAAACAACCTCGTTTACTGTGACAAAACCGAAACGTAATTTTTTCGTATTATCTTTCTTGTTATCGCTAAGGAAGCCACGTGGCTGTCTACTTTATCTATTTCTCTAACCCTTTCTAAAAATAAATGTAAAATACTGCAGAGCGTATCTATACCTTAAGTGCCTGCATGAATTGATCGCGTAGTCGAAGTCGTTAGAAAGAGCGATTTTGTTTCTTAGCTCAGCGACGTGTGCTATTACTCGTCTGAATAAGAAATATTTAGACTAGGATATATTAGAGTAGGACAGCTCCCGATGAGTACGCGAAAGTAACTAATCAGTATGGTAATGAGACGGTAATACGTTATTATCGTTATAATTAAGCTTAGGTTTGTGACACGAGTGTTACGAGTCCTGAGCCGATGTCGCTGACATAAGCGACGTATGACGTATCTACTCGCATAACTCACGAGAGCCAACGTTTCTACGAGAAATAACGACCGTGAAAGACGATGATCGATAACCGATCGCTTTGTACATACGTATGTAGGTACGTTCGTACCTACCGGCTAATAAATTATGGCGTATGCGCGAGTGACATGGCGAATAGACTAACAATACATATATCGTGGATGTACATACGCTTTATCACAATTTGTAGAACGAAAAAAGAAAAGGATAGAAACTATCGAGCTTTTCGAGATCGCGGCGTAGTTTTCTAAACAATACAATTATTTCGTCCCGTCGAACATTTCTCTTTCCAACAAACTTGACAGGCCCTCTTCCAACGAGGAACGAGTTATCGACTTCGCACAGTCTCTCTCAACTTTCCATCATGAATTCACGACGACTTTCCTATCGTTGGAGAAGACGAAACAGAAAGGGCGAAGGATTTCTTCGTGACATCGTTCAGGTTTTGGAAATGAACGAGTACTTATGCAAATCTTCGAATTCTAAGTCGTTTATAAATTTATTTTAATTACCTGATAGATATCTGCTTTTTGAGTGTAACATTATAAGATAGATAAATTTTAGCTTCAAAATGTATTGTAGTTTACGTAAAATCGCTTTAAAGAAAATAATTCAGGTGTTTGAATAAAACAAACATATAATTCACCATGAAAAGGATGACGAGAAGGATAAAACTAAAATACGAACGAGATAATAATTAAATTTCCCATAGACATTTTCAACCGATTTTCTATGTATGAGTTTTCAGCGTAAGATAGAAAGTATTCAATTAACGTTCATTTCGATTAAATGGACGGATCGCGGCATCTCCATTTCGAGGTATTGTTTCGAATAAATGAAGACGAAGTTTCTGGCATAGAACAAACACCGGCGATTCGGTCGAGCGGACGTCAAATAAATCCAGTCATCGAGTGGCTCAAGCGATAACCGCATAAATATCGAAATTTTCGTTCCTATTTGAAATTCGAATGCGAGTTATCGATACCGAATCATCAGCGCGGAATCGCTCGTATCGTCGCGTCCATCGTCATCGTTCGCCATTATGTAAAATATTCTCCGCTTATATATCGTTACCAACGCTTGATTAACGACTTATTAACACGTCCATTGGATTTTGTGAAAACGATTATGTAGATTATATAGAAATTTTTTTTCCTAGGAACTAGCTGATAAAATCCGATTACTTTCGTTGTCTAAAAAAGAAAAAAAAATAAAGAGAAAGAGAGAGAATGTCAGCCGAGGGTCTCGTTATCGTGACGATCGAATCATCTTCTCAAACAATATTTAAGACAATTCGAGTTCGCTAATCTGGAACCCATCGAGATCGTCGATAAAACGGAGGAAGCTCGTGCTTCGAGTTCTCGAGTTCTCGAGAACGCCGTGGCTAGAGTGAAAGCCGGCCTTACGCTTTGGCAGACCCTTCCTAGAGGAAAAGAGGAAGAGGGTGGGGGGGAGAGAGAGAGAGACGTTTTCTTCCCTAGATGCTCGATAAACGAGAGAAAAGCTCGGAGTCGTCCGCTCTTCCCGAGATGTAGGTCAGTTTTCTGAGACGACGTACCGTATAGGTAGGCCACTCGAAATAATTTAGTGGCGATCGATGTTACCTGGCTGGAAATAGAGAGAAAGGCTGCTAGAGCGAAACAAAAAGAGAAAAAAGAGGAGGAAGAAGAAGAGACGTATGAATAGAAGCGTAAAACAATCCAACGAATTGTATGTTGCAACCTTGTTCTAATGACATCTCCTATCTATCTATCTCTTTCTTTCTTTTCCTCCGCTGGACCATTTGTTTCCACATTTTTAACTTGAAGACAACGTCCCGACGTCTAGCGTATCCCTCGCATCCAATTATTCTAACCAACTCATGCCTGTACAGAAAGCCTTTCGACCACCACCTACAACAGAAGGTCAAATCCAACTACTCGCTACCGAACTTTCACCTTTCCGGCTTCCAACTGTTTCCCGAATTGAATTTACAAAGGGATCGCCGTAGTCTCGCGCGTAATACGAGATTCCAGGGAGCAGGCAGTGCAGACGTTGTTGCTATCGCGAAACAACGAAGGCATGGGTTCTGAAAGTTTCGACGATTAATCGCGAATGCGTACGCCATTTTGTAATCCCAGAAAATTTAGGCAAGTCCGTTTTCGTTCTGGAACATGCTAAATCTAACGCTGGAAAGGTTTTAGGTGAACTGTGGACTCGTTAAACTATTTTAATATTACTTTGGAAATGATACCGTGTATTTATGTCGATCTTAAAATAAAATTACTCGACAACGATCAGCGTCAATGCAAGAGAAAAAGAAAAAATGTGGGTAAGAATTACTCGCGAGATGCCAACGTGAAACGCGAAATTTTATTAACAATCAATGATTTACGACGGAACGAATTATGAGCGTAGGAAATTTTACGAGATTCCCGTAATTAATTTCACGCGTGCACGCGAAACGATCATTGAACGTTCATTGTTATTACGCAATAAAACGCGGTAATCGAAAGTCTTGATTAGATTGTACGCACGCTGCCTCGTTTTATTATCACTATTATTCTATTCCAAAATTCTACGAGCTCGTTATATGAGTTTTCCGGAATTTCAATTACTATTTCAATTTCTGATAAATTACGTATCTTCAAATATAGGAAAAAAGATTCTGTGTTCTCTTGTTTAACGACATACAGTGCATGTAACGTTCAAAGGAGATCAAACTTAGTATTTCATGTAATCGTTCACCCTCACGCAGTTAGCTTTGCTACGATTCTCGTTCTCGGTCTTCTCGCTGCAACTAACGGAAATCGTTTTATTATTTTAGGAAGGTAGTGCTTGATTAATGCCAAAGCATAACGGAAGCAAACTCGCGAGCATATGTAAACATCGGAAACTCATTTAAACGTACCTTGCAATTAAACCGTTCCTTGCGATATATTTATTATGTAAAACAGATAAGTACCTACTTCGAATAGGACACGAAACAAGAAAAATAATTCAATAAAATTTTAGTACTTTTCGTGAATCCTTTGAAAACCTCCTAAACAATTATTCCGATATTATAACCACAATATTACAAAGTTTAAAAATATATTTAATAACAGTTCGATAGACTAAGAGTAAATTTAATTTACCAGTTCCCACCAATTATTTATTTCTATTCTTTGAACCCCACAGAAATGGTTTCGAACGAAATACGAAATGAATAAACAAGATAGAGAAAGACAGAGAATGGTATTGTTATTTAATCCCTTCGCCGGCAAACGCAGCCTTCGGGGATGTGGTCGGAGTGCACGCGTCATAACAGTGCGTCTTCGAGGCGTTTCCAACCGCTAACCGTTTACCAGGTTTAATCTCGAATTACCGTGCTAGAAAATTGCTAGAAAATTACACTAGCAACCGCGCGATGTTATGTATATCACAAAGGGCCCCTTTCAAGATAATTAGTAATCGTTAGGAAAACATCCAATTGTCCGCTAGATTCTCCCGTTCCACCGACATAGAGATAACGTGTTGCAGGAGACGGTTTTTTAGTGGGTCTATACTACATATATATACTACAAAAGAGTACTCCAACATTTTTCAAAAACCATCGTGGTAAAGAAGCTATTGAAATCTTTTGGATACGTGCCAAAGTGGGTTAGTTACCGGACGAAGACGAGGAACGAAATTTCGGTTGGACGAAAGATTGAAGATAACGTTCTGAAAACTGCAAGAGTAAGCGGTATAAACTATGTGTAAAATATTTTATTAACGTTTATCGAAATTTTCCCTAAAATTGAATTCTGATAACGAAGATTATTATTAAATGACAGCTTGTAGATATGCTCAAAAATAAGTCAACTTTGTACACCTACTTTGAGTAAATAAATATAATATTTTATATCTGCAAGTTATCATTTCTATGAATTTTAGTCAGAATTTTATTTTATTTTACAGAATTTTACTCTCACGAAATATCTCATCGACGTACCACGAATATGCAATCTTATTCGTTGGGAGATAGATAGGTACGGCTTATCTCGGTACAATAAAACGACGAAAATATGGAAGAAAATGGTACGCCGCGTAAACGAGCGCCGCTCGAGCAGAAATCGTCGAAAATGCATCAAAGCCGATCCAGCTCCACTATCGGCGATGCATACAGGATGCCATCCAAGATAATCGTGCAGCGAAACGTGACTAATTAATTTACTCGTACGGTCGCCGCGACGACACCACTTAACTCGAACTCGAGTTTTAAGCGAAAGCCATCGGTCGGAAATTAGTGGTGCGAAGAGGGGAGGGGGGAAGGGGTGGTATGGGCAAGAGAGATGAGGGGAGAGAAGGAAGCTGGCTCGATTAAAACGGAACAAAATTACTTTTCCATCGGACGCGAACGTCGTAATCGAAACGATCTCTCTTCTCGAAAAAAAAGAAGGCTTTATGAAATTAACCGCACCTTTTCGCGAATATCATTTCAATTTGTTCCCACGTTGGTCGACATGCTTCCTCCTTAATTGCGGAAAGTATAAAATTGAGTGGTTTGACTTTATCGTCGTAAGCAAACTTGAGTTAATTTTTTGTTGCTTCAGAACTTCCGGAACATAATTGAAACATAAATCTTATAACTCTTGAAAAACCGGAAGAGTCCAATGAATCTTTTTTATATTAACGACTCTTCGTAAGTTGAACAATCGTTACTTGGCCCTCGTCTAATTTGCAGGAAGACGCGCAAAGGAAGTGGCAAGCGAAATAAACGTCGAGGATCGCAACGAGCAGGCCGAAAACGCAATTTCGACATTGAATATTCATAGGCGTACATGCGGCTGCGAGCCGGGCAGCAGAGTCGCTTATTACGATGCAGTCGACGTTTTGATTATAACGAACACACTAACGTCATCATTATCGTCATAACAATGCTCTCTCGGTGCAAGCGGTTTATCAATAATTGTGCCGGACTATGTCGCGTTCCTTCCTCTTCTCTTCGGCTTTCCTGCACGCTATCATCGATGATGTTGTCCTTGTCAATCGGTTGATCGATACAACGACAACAATGTAACGCGAACAACGCACTATGTATGTATATACCGAAACGCCGGGCGTCCACTGCAAGCTACAGGATCCCACGAAACGCGCAAAAATATGTTTCTGTCAAACTTGGCGAATGGAAAGAGAATGACTAGGGGATGGGGGGGGAGATGGATGTAACACCGATCGAAACAAAACTGGAAATGTTTTAATAAACATGGGGCACGAAAAATCATTCGTTGCACTACGATATTCTAAAACACATTCCCGACAGTGAGATATTATAGACACCACGTGTTCCAGTATACGTGAAATGCATGTCCGCTATTTCGGAATTTATGTACGAACGCGAGCGAATTGTTCGAGTGGTTCGCAAATCAAATTCAATGAGGAAGCGCAAAAGCACATTCGAAGCGTCTACGTAAGTACATATAGAGATCCTGGAATAACAGAGCGATCGAGTAAATTCCTGATCTTGGTCTGCCTGAGATTATCACCTGATTTCATTGACTACGAAGAGTAACATGTAATCACCGGATTTGCTAACTGTTATTCTTCAACTGGCGTTTGAAAATGCGAATGGTTTTCCGAGTTACATCGAATAAGTCAACTTCTTACTCTTCTTTTGATTAATATTACGTGTACCTGTTACCAAAAGTTGGATTGTAATATTTTTATATGTACTGTTGGCACCACTTTCCTCTAATACACTGTTTGGATATTAACTTCTTTCCCTACCTCACCACTTGGTGTAACTTATTTTTTTCTTTTTTATTCCATATTCGTTTCCCTCCCTCCACTCCCCTCTCTCTCTCTCGTTCTCTCTCTCTCT
>JAIFRP010000022.1:2610300-2621829 GCA_032403825.1 Odynerus spinipes
CTGACTTGTCTGCTGGAGATATGTTTACGAATAGCTATAAGTTTTAGCAGTTTTAGCAGTTTTAGCAGTTTTTACAACAATCGGATAATATCTACCGCTTATTTAGGAATCCGATCACCGTATTATACGGGGTCTATTGTATATAATGCTTCTATCTATAATAAATATCGATATCATACCTACATGTATGTTATATACATATAAATGTGTTATAGATGTATCGTCGTATGAATAAAAAGAATATAAAAAATAAACATACACAAAATAACGTTTTCCTATATTGCATCTTCCTCGTATACCCCCCATAAAAATTATATTAAAAAATCCGGAAATATATACACACGGGTTATTACAGCTTTGTTTAAGACGACCGATAAGATATATTCTTCCACACTTACCCTCGCTTTTTTCCACGCGCTCACGGTACGTGATTAGATAAACTAAATTAAAGTACCCGCGGTCAAGCTGTTCGCGTAACGAACGCACGCAGCTGCGAGCGAACTTTTCGCGCTTTGCAAGGAATTAACGAGCTGGCTATGTGTCCTCGCCGCGGTGAAATATACGGTGGTGGGTCGATTAAACGAGGGATCGCTTGTTTGGAAACAAAATAGCCAGAGATATCGATTCGTCGAGAGGCGCCGCGCGAGTGCGAAGGCGCGGACAGCGGATGGGCCACCACTGTAGTCATTCGTTCCCTACAGGAATTTATATTTTTTTAAAGGGTGACATCCCCTTCGTTTTATCGAAACGATTTTCGAAAATCTTAACATCTGCAATTTATTTGGATGAATTTATAAAGGAAAATTAAACGAACGCTATTCGAACGAATTTCACATAAAATTCGATGCATCGATCAAAGGGGTCGAAAGCATATCGAGACCTTCGCGCAATTCGGAATATCGACAAATATTTCATAAAAAGAGAGAGAGAGAGAGAGAGAGAGAGAAAGAGAGAGAGCACAATAAAAAAATTGACGATATTTTATAACGGCAAAAAGAGATTTCCGATGTGCGCTTCGTCCGCTCAACTTTAATCCGACAGAAAGATCTCATATCGTCCATTAGTGCCTAATTGAAATTCTCTTTCGCTCGAGCGGCTCTCAGGAGCGTTTGGCAATAGAACGCGAGTTTCGACGAACGGCTCCCGGTCTTCTCGAAGCGCGTTCCGCGTGAACGGAAACTCGGCTCGCTTTTAACCGAAACGACCTCGCGTGTCGTAGGTGTTCGTACCTGGCTTTCGATTATCGTCAAAACCAATTAAAATTCACAACCCTATCGTAAAAGTTGAACTCTGGATCGATCGAGGAATATAGAAAAAGAAAAGAGAGAGAGGAGAAAGAGAGAGAAAGAGAGTGAGAGAGAAACAAAAAGTAATTCGTAACTCGCTCGAGCTGACGCGAGAACGCGGAAGGAAATTCCTCGTGTTGTACGATCGCGATGAATTATTCTGATCGTAACGCGCGAAAGCGCCGGCGCTTATCGCGTATCGCATATTCATAAATCAAATGTAAAACGATCTAGGTATCCTAGCTTCGGCGATAAATCACGGCGTTTCGATGCAGATAGAATTTCGACTTGTCGATAAGAATTCTTGCGGGGGAAGAAGATCGCAGAGTATTAACGATGGCCGCTCAAAACTTTGTTTTCGGGATTCGATCTTTCCCTTTTATCTTCACCGTCCTGGAACGGTGTTCCATCGCATCGTTCTACGGCATCGCGTCGTCTAGAAATAATTATTACAGCGAGATCACGAGTATTATACGATTGTACGTATTAGAGAAATAATATTGTCTCGTGGGCGTCGTACAATCCTCAATTTCTATACAAAGTTTCCTCCTAAAAGCGTTAATACGTAATACCGAACGTAAGACTTCCGTAAGACGAACGAATCACTTCGCTACGAGGATATTACCGTAGCCTTTGTGCGTTATTAATTCGTTGTCATTACAAATTGGTTCGTTATGCGGATGGGAACAGCGAAAATGAATGAAACTCGACTGGCTCCCGCTACGACGCTAAATTGAGAATGAGTTTCATTATGCGCCTGGACCAATTAACGAAATTGGATATCAGAGAAGAGCCGTTGGCGTGAACAAGCAAAGAGAACAAACGCGTCGTTACGGTTTTCAGTGCAAAGAGAGAGAGAGAGGGAGAGAGAGAGAGAGAGAGAGATCGACTTACCGCCTGACGTTGCACCGAATCGCGTGAAAAGGACTCACCTGTAACAAGAAGAGACAAGATTATGGTAGATAATTAGTCGGGCGACAAACTCGCGTTCGAATTTAACCAGCCGCGAACGAGCAACTCGAAGCAGGGTGAACTAGAATTTAATCAAAATCGAGTGGGCAACTTTGCAAATAGAATTTCCTGCTTCGGCTCTACGACTCATAAAATTGGCCATAAAGGCAAATCGAAAAGTGGAGTCATAAAAAGAACCATTCCCAACCTAGCGATTAAATCATCATGATTATACAGATTCTTCGTACAGCTTCGGAACCATCGTTGGGATTTCGAATCGACTACGGGGGGATTGAAAATAAAAATCATCTCAGCGAAACGATTCTCGTCGATCGTTCGGCGCTCAAAGAAAATCATAGACGATGGAAATCCTAGTCGACTTTTGCGCTCGCGCGCGCGTGTGCAAAAGGTAAGAAACGATGAGAGTTTGGTAAAACGGGGAAGGAAAGAGATTCTTTCTTGGGAGCGAGCGTGGCGCTCGATCCACGAAAAGTTCGATCGTGCAAGGTAGCGCGCCCGCGCGCGCGCGAGCTCACGATGGTTAGGGAGGACTTCCGACTAGCCGCAAAAACGGCGTCTATCCATTAGGCGCCGATCGGAAAGTACTTCGAGATCAACGCAAACTTTTTCTCATCGTTCATCGACTTCTCCTTTCTCCTTCTTCGCGAAGTCGTTCCAAAGTCGAATATCGAGAAAATTTCTCTCTCTCTCTCTCTCTCCCTCTCCTCTCTTGGGAAAGAAAAGGAGCGGCACGAACCTCCCGATGAACGAAACGAAACGTACATTTCCTAGGAACGCGCGCGTTCTCGAACGTTTGAAGAGAAGCAAAATGGGACAGAAACAATCGTTCCAGAAGGACGACTTCATTCGTCGACTACCACCGCATCGGCACATTCCATTCGATTCCACGAGCTTGCATAAATTCCAAGCAAAGGATATGCAACTAGATAAGGAAGAGTCCCTGCCTGCGACACGAGTCTTCTTTGGAATTTTTCATTTCCTCCATGGCGATCGCTTTCGAACGAGCACGTCCCCTTCTGTCTCTGTACAAAGCCAGTCGAAGTTCTTGAGCATATGTACGTACCTATACACATATATGTATAATATATACGTGCCTACATATCTTATTTACTCGTAAGAACCTAGAGATATACATATGAACATATGTATACCGATAATATATAGATAAATACGTTGCAACTCGTGTGTATTTAAAAAACATGCATGCGTGTGCACACATATACATATGTGTATGTATGTTCTCGGCCGTATATGCACGGCCGTAGTAAAAAGGAATTCGTAAGAAATAGAAATACACATTCTTCTCCCTTTCTTCTCTCCTCTTCGCTTCCCAGCGAGATTATCGCACGCGTACCTATGCTTTAGAAAAAAGTTTGATGAAAAGCAAAGTTTCCAAGTTCGATCCACTTATCGATTCCCACCATTCGAGATACCTGCTCGCGTTTCTCGAGCATTCGCGGTTCATTCCTTCTCCTGGAAGAGAAACTTTATTCCCGGCCTTCGACCGCATCAAACGCACGCTATGCGCGACGACGAGGATAAAAAATTAGCAGCTTTGTCAGCATGCAGGGGAAAACATGGGAAAGTTGAGAGAAAGAGATGCGCTCGTGCGTTTTTACTCGAGTAAAGTTAGCAGGCTTTTCCCAACATGTCCAACGTGTGATAAAAGAAACGATGTTTGAACATGTTGCAAATGTGTTGCGTTGTTATGCGAGCGAGCGAGCGAGCGAGAGAGAGAGAGAGAGAGGGAGGGAGAGAAGAGAGAGGGAGGGAGAGAAGAGAGAGGGAGAGAGAAGAGAGAGGGAGAGAGAGAGAAAAGAGAGGATAACAAAGAAAAGAGAAAATATAGAAACAAGTAGGAACAAAATAGGAGGAAACCGTGCCTTAAAAAGAGAAGCTCGTTTTATCGCATGCAAGTTGGAGCCGATAACGCGAGCCCTTTTTTATCGATATTCGAGCGAGCGATTGTTCGACGGTGTTGCTCGTCACACCGAACGCTGATTTGACAACATCTCTGGACCACTTGAAATCATTGCTCTTTGCTATGTCCTCTCCGTCTCTCTCACCCTCTCTCTTTCTCTTTCCACTCTTCCATTTTCCAGCTCACGCGCACTCGTACTTGTCGTGCAACAGGCCATTGTGAGGACCTCTCCATTGTGTTACGTTCGACGCGCTCGCCATTACCAGCGTAAATTTTCGACTGTACTGTCGCCGAAGAGGAAATCCTTTCGGACGCGAATTTATTATTTCCCAGGGGGAAATTCGATCCTCCTCGTTTTCGAATTTTGTGCATACCTCGTGATGTATGCAGCTACGTCTCGTCGTTGAAAGTAAACGTATAAACTTTTTTGTCATCTCGACGTGATAACGAGGTCCGTGTTCGTTCCCAAAAATGAGTCAATTTTTGTGTTTAATTCGTAAAGTCTCGATTTTCGCGAGTTTTTTAATATTCGAAGCAAAACTCGAACGAGCGCGAACGAACGCGAGAAAAAAGGGCGGCAAAGTTGAAACTCCGGGACAAAGTAAGCCGATAGCGTTGGCGGCATCGTGAAAGTTCATCGAGAAGCCGTTTCCATCGGTTCGGTGGTCCACTTCGTGTTATTAACGCTTCGAAGGGAAGACCCTCGTATGGGTTTCATTAAAAAGGAAGAGAAAAAAGCGCGCGCGCGCCTTTGGCTCGATGTTCATTACCACTCGTGGATAATGCCTGCCTTGTAAAGTCGGCGAAGACCAATGGTATTAAACTAAGTCTTTGATAACTCGTCGTTCGTGATAAAAAATGTTCTATTAAAATCACCTACGTTGTTCGTTCTACTTCTCGGAAATATCACACGTATAACGATTGATCGATTTGTTAGTAAAATTTTCAGTTCGATGAATAGAAAACTAGCGTTAAATGTCCGATACATTATTTATAGAATACAATTAACGAGTTATAGAACCAAAATAAAAAATCAAATGAAAATAGATTTCACCAATCACTAATACGAGATAACGAGACGATATCTTAATTTCTATCTTACATATGGGAGTAATTTTTTTATACGACCGTTGATATTAATAACATATGGTATAAATATGAGTCAGGTTTGAGAGAAAATTAACACCACGAGCAAGTAGGATTCTCAGGAGTTCGCTCATTGGAAGAACATTTTCTAGATGAATTCCACACCGTCGGAGGCTTCCTTCGTAAAACTTCTTAAGAACGCGGCTTAATTACGACTCTCCTCGAAAGAAAAGCCTCATACAAATATTTCTATATCTTTTCCTCTCTCTTTCTCTCTCTTTCACCTCGAGTACCACGACACGGTGTCAGAGGGATCCTTAAAACGACGAACATCGAGCAAGCATTCGCAAGATTCTAATTAAAGAGCTCCTTTAAACGCTGCAAGGCGATACCTCAACCGCGACGTCTCGACGTCGGGGGATATTTCTAAAAATATTTGTTCCTTAAACGTAGCAAATGCTCGAGTGCCTCTCGCGGGAATTCGTCGTTTATCAAAGCTTGCCCGGGTGCTGGTGCTACGGGGGCCATTCCTTGAAGATACGGGGAAGGCGAATTTATCCTCAACTTTTTCCTATCTTAAATTATTAATCCACGATTCTTAGATTTTTTATTTATAATTCGATTAATCTACCTCTACCGATAGATTTATTTATATACAAGATACGTTATATTCTATCTGCTTATTAACTATTTAACGTGTCACATGTATGTTAATATTATGACATATGTTAACGAGATGTACCGTGAAATAAATGTAAAAATTTTTGGTTTATTTGCGACAGTCCTCTATCTTCTTATTTCTATTCCTATTCCTAATCCTATTCCCATTCCTATTTTTATTCCTGAACCTTATCAATCTCAATAAAATTGACATTCTTCAATAAATCTTAAACTAAATTATCGAAATAAAAGCGAGACGCATCAAAATGACAGCATTAATAAGAATCCATTTCAATGAGACGCGCGTTATAATCCTGACAGTAACGGGTTCATATCTGATATTCTATTTCCCGGAGTTATTTCCCTGACCTCGTACGTCCGCGTACGCTTTTCGCGAACAAGAAGAAAGAGAGAGAGAGAGAGAGAGAGAGAGAGAGAGAGAGACGGACTATACGACCATATCGGGTTCGAAGAACAATTCGTCGTGGTGAAGGAAGCCACGGTAGGAGAAGAAAAAGGTCTAGGAGGGGTAGAAAATAGGGGGAGGGTGTTTTTCAATTTAGTGTACGGAAAGGTACACCGTAGAGAGTAGAAATAGAGAGTGAGAGAGAGAGAGAGAAGGGCGGTGAGGGACAGAGATAAACCAAGGGAGAAAGAGGAAAAGGGGAAAAAAAGAAGAATCGTTGAACCCACCACTCGTCGTCGGTAAGATAAACGACGGAAGGGCTTTAAACCTCGCTCGAGAGATAAATTAGTCTATCCGGCAGGTGGATCCGCTTTTTAGAAGCTGCCCACGAGGAGGAACTGCGGATGGTGGAGCTCTTTTGCGCTTCGCGAATCGAACTAACCGTGTCCCTACGGACATGGACCGCCTCTCGTGACATCGCCTATCGATATATTTCCCTTCGATGTTGATACTTCACTGTTTCCGAGCTGCCCCTTGCTCGCGTGTGCGTCATGTTAATAGCTACGGTTGTTATAATTATAAATATTTTGAAATTAAACATCGAGCGAAAATGGCATGTATAATTAAACAAAATTATTTTATATATGATATGTAATTAGTGGAAACAATATTGTAGTATAATTAACCAAAGAAGTTAATAGTTGATGAGTCTTCGTAAAAAACCAAGAATTGTATAATTAAATGGAAATGACATTGCTAACAATAAGTGAAGCAACGACATATAACGAGACAATGGCAATTTTATTTCGATATGAATATTAATAGTGTCTAATATTTGAAGAAGAGTATTCGATTTAGTAGAAAATAACGAAACACACAGAAAGAAATTACTATTGGAGGAAAGAGAAATTTTAGTAAAAGCGACTTTGATTCCGAAATAATTGAGTTTATATTTTCTTTCGTAGCACAAGGATTCGCAATTCTTCCTCGCCTTATAATGAAGTCCTTAATGACGAGACAGCAAGATCGTCCTTCCTTCCTTCCTTTCTTTCTTTCTATTCTTTCTTTCTTTCTTTCTTTTTACCGTTTCTTATAATTACACGGTAGTGAGGAAGATAGGTGTATGCACGTGTAATATAAACGGTGAAAGAATGGAAAAAACGGAGGAAGAGAAAGCAGCGGTAGAAAACCGGTATGAAGTATGAATAGATTCCGGGAGTGAGAGTATAAAGAGGAAAGGAACAGGGGGAAAAATGTAGACGATGATAACGTGCCCGCTAAAGAACAGAGATTTGAAGAAAAATTAAATAGGGGAGGAAGCAGTTTGATACAATAAGGTCAAAATTATGAATTGGGTTATAAATTAACACCCAACAGTCAAACAAATATTTTAAATAAATTATATATCCCTAATGATGTTTATTCCATCTTGACAATACGCATCCTAAAATTTATCAATTTTAATAACATCTATTACGTACGAATCTCTCTATGGAAAATGAATTATAATGATTAAAGAAATGTTATATAACCAGAGACTCGAGAAAATAATTGAAAAGAGAGACGATCGACAAGTGTTATCAACAAAACAGTACACGTAGCCGGTTAAGCTTGATACTCCCTCGCAGCCCCTGAAAATTAATGATAACTTTGGCTGCTAGCTCTACGAATCGGTACCGAATCTCGAGAACGAAAAAAGGAAAAGTTTTCGGGCACGCGTTTCCGTCTCTCTTAATTTCTTGCAAAGCGATCATTAATTCTTGGCGCCGCTGAAGCGAGAGCTCTTATTTCTCCGCATTCTCGTAAGCACCGGTTCGATAAAAAAGCTTGAGGTAAAATCCTGAGAGAAGAAGGAAGGAGAGTGAGATAGAACGAAAGAGACAGAGAGAGAGAGAGGAGGGGGAGGAGGGAAGCAGCAGAGACAGAAGAAGATATCTCGGGGAAACGGACAAAAGCGCGAAATGCCGAGCGGCGATGGAACGAAGTATTCAAGGGGCGTACCGGCTCGAATAACTGAATCCGATCCTCTTGAATATCGTGATTTCGTTATGCGCGAATCTGGCGCGAGAATGCACACGGTTTAAAGCAGCCGCGCGAGATACATCGATATGCTGGATATTCTCCGTCGAGAATAATTCGCATTCCGAGCCGCAAGAGAAACGAGAAAAATATTAATTCGCCGTTCGCCGAGCTCTTCCCCGTCTATATAATATCTCCCGAGCTCGAGCGTTCCAGAGGAAACCGGGATCTAGTCTTCTTCGGCTCCATCTCGATTTTTCGATGTATTTTCTCAATAGCGAGAAGCTTCCTATCGTAACCGAGAACCCCGTTGACTATCTCGGGAAATATTGGTCAGTGTCCGTATAAGCTGATCGATTTCGTACAGACTTTTTCTCTGTGGATTCGTTAAACATTTTTAGTTAGGATCTATGTATGTGCGGCGATCTAAAAATAGTTAGGTACTATCTAGAAATAAGTCTGGAGGAAGTTACTCAGCGAAAAATTGTGTAGACAGAAATTGGAGAGTGATAAATAATTTTGTTATTATTGAAGAATAATGCGTATTTCTGGAAGTTTTATAATTAAGATTTGGCGATTTTAGGATCCTGATTTTCACGTACCTACATCTGTATCTAATATTTTTCACGCGAATAAATCAATGAAGCTACCGCAAGAATAAATATAATAAATTATAATTAGCAATTATAATAAAATGTAATAATAATAAAAAATTATAATCAACGATTACTTGAAAGTGATGATAACTGATAATTAAAAGTCACGTACTAAATTAAAACCGGTACAACGCAGCTGTAAAGGACACGTCCGCTTGCCACGAAGTCAAACACAAAACTGTGTCGAGTTAGCCTGATTATATACAAATCGACTACCCTTCGACTACATCGATCGTCGGAACGTAAACAAAGAAATCCTCGAAGCACCGGTCGTTCTCTCGCGATGAAAATGGAACTACCTCTCCTTTCCGATATTAACCAACCTACAAAGCTATAAATAAGTTTATATATTTTAATAACGACAACGAGACCTCATACATTAATTAATTCTGCCTGAGATATGGCAGACGAAGCGAATTACAGTTTTTTCCTAGAGATTTTACGGAGAGTGTACGTAGTACCTACGCATCATGCAAAATGATGATACTCGCGAGATACGCTCGTTATTCCTCCGAGAGCGAAAGGGTCGAAGAGAACACGCTCTATGATTTTTTCGCTTTGATAATTTTCCTTCGAGAGAAAAAAAACACACGCACACATAGACTTCGGCTTTTCTCCCTCAATTCCGAACCGTCCTGATCCTCCGCAATTTTGGCGCACGCATTTTGCATACGGACTTTTCACTGCCGAGAGGACTTTTCATTTAGAAGCTCCTTTAAATAATCTATGTACGAAGGCATTCCAATTTTCTCCGTCTGCTGATAAAAGAGAAAGAAAGAGAAGGAAAAAAAAGGAAAAGTCTCTTTTGAAGTCCAATCGAGAAAGAAAAGGAAAATTTCCGATCGATTTTTTCATCCTACGCATCACCCTCGTCGTACCGTTCTAATATGCATACCTACCTACTCATACCCCTTTCACCGATATATTAGATAAGTACATAGGAAGAAATAAAGTTATCGAGCATATCCACACACGTATACGCGTATACGTAAGAAAGCACATTTTCCTTCGATTTTCCCCACGACGTTTCAATCCTCGTCATCGTAACCCCTCTTTAATGTACTTCCTCTACCTTCTCCGCCGAGGTTAAAAAAAAAGGAAAAAAGAAAAAAGGAGGGTGAATAAGAGGAGGGACGCAGCAATACGCAGGAGTAAGTAAAAAGAGTGTTTCTCTTGGAACGATATTCCGAGTGTATACACGAAGGTGTGCCGGAAGGGAACACCGAGGATGCACTCAACTTTTTTTTACTCGGCTACCGCATCTCCGAGGACGACGACGACGACGACGACGACGACGATAGCTTGCGAGCTACCCTTCGCTTTTACTCTTGTGAACCTGCCTCCTCCCCCCGCTCTCTCTGTCACCCTCTCTCTCTCTCTCTCTCTCTCTCTCTCTCTCTCTCTCTCGCTTTCCTACCCTTCCTCTCTCCCTTACCCTCTGTCGTATTACCTAATACGAAACATTCCAGCGTGGAATTTAAATAAAGCGCCCGAGTTTACCCGAGAGCCCGCGGCGCCACGCTGCAAGCTCGCCTTCGGCGAATAACTCAACGAATAGCTCGACTCACGTGCCCTAACGCATTCCCTTCCTGTTATCTTCTATATCGGCTTCCTTCCTTCCCTTCCTTTGACGTTCCGTTCTTCCATTCTCTTAGTACTTTCACGAACGCTTCCGCTAATCTGTGTCACGTAGTTGCGTCTATTAATTTGTTAAGCGAACGTCCCGGTGCGGTTATTATGGTGAAAATGTATGATAAGGTGGAAGGGTGAAAAGTGATACCTATATAGTCTAATTGTAAGGTTTAAAGGATTTTTAAACATGTGGCTTTTTTTTCTTTGCACGTTCTATGTCTTGCAAGTAGAAACTTTTTTATAATATAGTATGCTTGTATAGTGAGAAATTAGAATAGTCCTTCGTAATTAGGAGAGCAAGGTATTTTATGAATTTACCTTCCTCGACATTCTTTCGTTATAAATTATACATACCTAGAAATAAAGTTGTTATTTACAAAATTATACATGTACGAGTAAATTCAATATCGTGGAAAAGTTATCCACAAATTTGTCCTTTTAACAAAAACTTTCCAGCAATTTTTACGTTCACTTTGATACCTACTGGAGTCTACCGTAGATAGCTAGTACGGTATTTACAATTACGTTCGAAGTTTATACCGTAAAAGAGATTTCAAGGAATACACCGAAAGCACAATACCGGTAACAAAGCTCCCGATACAAAGGCACTTTTAATATTGTCCCACCGGCGGGGACAACGGTCGCCTCACGGTATTGTTTCCACCCGTTCGATATCTACTTTCCACGAAAAGATTCAGTGTAGATTTAGATCTCTTGCTTTTAAATTTAACGAACGATAGCTCCCTCCGTGCGACTCAACGACGATGACGACGAAATCTCTATTTTCATCGAAGATACCTACGCTATCTTTTTTCTTCAATGTAGTATTCGTTTTTCGAAAGCAAATCTTGTTAGCAAAACTGGGTTGCGAAGTGTCTTTGTAAAAAAAAA
>JAIFRP010000022.1:2626954-2643619 GCA_032403825.1 Odynerus spinipes
CTCCTCCTTTTCGTATCAGTCTTCGAAAAATTTTCCTAACTTTTACGAGTTTGCCCTTTCGTATCCAACATGCTCAAGTGACGAATGTATGTAGCGTCATCTCGAAAATCCCTACCTATTATGAAGAACGAGAAGCTCGAAACGATTTAAGTAGCGAATCTGAAGAAAACGAATTTTATGAATCGAGCAGAAAAGAAAGAGAGAGAGAGAGAGAGAGAGAGAGAGAGAGAAATAAAAAGAGAGAAAACGAGAGAGAAGAGAAAATTTGCCATCGATGAATCCCTACGGCGGAAACAGAAGCTAGTTAGCGCATTCGAGCGTGAAAAAGGGATGGAAGAACATCAACCCTAAGTCTTCGCTATCCGTACCAACACCAATTAGGCGTTAACCATGCTTATCTCTATCTCTCTTTTCCCTTGTCCTTCTTTCGCTTCCCTTCAACGAACCAATCGACAACACCCGCGAAGCAACTAACGTAATTGATTTGTGTAATCGACGAAGTCACATCGAATCGAACGCTTAAAGTATTTTTCTTCGATACTCGTGGGAATAAAGGCCACGGCAGGATGGGCTGTGAATTTAATTTAATTCTGTCGCGTACGGCGCGGCGGACTCGTTACACGATGAAATTACTACTGCTCGTTGGCTTTACTTACGCGAGACTAATCTACGGATTCTATTTAATTACGGGGATAAGTTATGTTTGGAGAAAGTAAGCTCCGTTCGCGACGATATATCGGGTGACTCGTGTAATTTGTTACAAGTGGGTATAAGAAAATGTTAGAGGCTAGATGCGATATTAGTAGTTAGTTTCGTTATTAGAATTTTAAGGAGTAGTTATGTTATTAGAACTTTCAAGATATTAGAAACGAATATTTAAAAATTTCTTTTTATATTTTAATTGAACACTGTAAGCAAATTACGCGATTTACGTTCTATGTATATGTAATATTTCGACTAGTGTTAATCAGCGTTAGAAAAGCGACATTTTACGTGATACATTCAAAAGCACGTGCTATCGATTTTGCATACAATACTCTCGTAATTCCAATTTGGTGTCGTACCTAAACACAGAAACCAAAGTGACAGCACAAACCGAGGTAGGAGGACGAATGACCGTGCATTCAAGCGATCGATTACGCAACGGCGCAAGATCCGTGCGGCATCTTTCGATTTCCCGTGGGTTAAAATTCATGACGCATAATTCATGCCGCATCTCGTTCGATTCGTTAAAATTCATGGCGCAAGAAGACTCTCGCGGATCTCGAAAAGCACTGTGATGGGTAGAACAATAGTTGGAGAGAACGAGAGAAGGAGAGAACGAGAAAGAGAGAGAAAGAGGGAGAGAGAGAGAGAGAGAGAGAATGTGTTATATTATCGGCTTTACTCGATTCCTCCTAGCGAAGGGTGTAACGGAGGGCGAAGGGTGATGACGGAGGGTTGCCGGGTCGTTCTCTATTGATCGTTCGGCTGCGTTTACCGCGATGAGACCGGAAAGGGAAAGTGGCCGACTGCGTTTGCTCATTCTTCCGCGTCTCCTTGACCTTCGCGCGCACCCACCTCGCAAGGCGTTACCATTTTATCAATTTCTCGCGCACCGTCTTAATAGTCCTCAAATTTTTTTCATTATCTTCTTAGGTCCACTCGTTTTCGAAAAATTCGGCAAAGATCGAACAAATTATAGCTCGACAATGTAAAAAAAACAATGTTTAATTAGCTCTGAGTCTGAATGTTAACGTATAAAAATGATCGATATAATTTTATAACGGATCACCCGATAGATAAGAATAAGCAATTACTTCAAAACGTTTCACTTCTCATTAACGAAAGTATTTTTAAACGCATCAAATGTTGAAACATCATTTATATTGTTATATCGTACTAATAAGAAAACAGTATGAATAATTACAAATTACAAAAGATCTTCAACTCCATGATGCTTGTCTTTCGCCCCGTTTCCTTCTTTCCCCAATACATCTACCCACTCGACACGAAAGAAAGACCTAGCGATTGGTCTCTTAGGGGCATGCCGTTTGCACGTTTAATTGTTATCGAAAACAACGCGGAAGGGTGTGATGCGCCCATCGTAGGAGGGTTAGCATCCCTGCAGTTCGATGAGAAAAAACGACAAGTGAAATTGCGTTAAAGCGGATTAGCCACGGCAGGCTTGATTCAACGAAGCGAAGCATGCTGCCACGTTTACCATGAATATGAGAAAGGGCCTCTCTACTCATCCCTTTCTCTCTCTCTCTCTCTCTCACTCTCTCTCTACACCCCTCTCTCTATCTCTATCTCTCTCGCTACACCCCTCTCTCTCTTTCTCCCCCCTCTCACTATCTCTATCTCTCTCTTTCTTTCTCACGACTTTACCCTGCATTCACTGGCACCCTCACCTCGTCTAACCACACGTAGACGAAACGAAAGTTCAGGTCACGCTAAGCGCAAGTTCCCCCGTTCGACCCCGACGCTCGATGGAAGTCCACTTTCCGTGCAAATGCCTCCTAAAGGCATCATCGCGTCGATAATGCGAGAGGACAAGAAGCCTAAATAAAGGCATTTTCGCATCGGAACCATCCTTGGTACCGTCTGACCTAATTTCGATCCTTCTACTAACTCCTCTTCCTACCCCTACTACTTGCCGCCGCCGCGCCGCCTTCCTCGAACATCTTCTTCCCTACTTTAGTTTATCTCGAGGCGATCACTCGAGTGGCACTTTAACTCGAGCTCTTCAACTAGTACCGTATATCGACTATACGACGATATAAACGATTTCCTCGAGCACGTTTCGTATTTTTCATATTTCTTGAAGCTTCCTTTGTTCGTTACTATTATTGTCTATTTATGTGTTATCTTTTATATACGTTGTAGATGTGTGTATGTATAAAACATAAAGGGAATAAAGAACAAAATTAAACAAAATTATCTTATTTATTACACATACCCTATATTTGTGATATATATTTATTAAATAAGGATCTTAATTTGATATTAAAAAATACCAATTACTTCTTGATATCGATCGAAAAGGTAATTTAAAAAAAGAAACAAGTAAAAAATGCAATTACCTTAATCTTTTTCTCGTAAAAGTAAATACACCGTTGCTGGCCTTTTCCAACTAGTTAAAAAAAAAGAGGGTAAAAGAAAAAAGCGCGTGATCGTGGAACAAGTGACTCGGTACTTTGTACCGGGTGTTAAACGAACGCCGTTCGACACGTTCCGCGTACTTAACCCCTTCGAGGGTAATTCGAGCTCATCATGGAAGACCACCCTCGCTTTCGATCGTGCTCGCGCTTGCACCCGTCGTACTCGCGTTCTCGGAAACTCTTCGACGCCACCCACGAAGGCCTCTTTTCTAACGCGAGCAGGAATAAAGATGCGCGTTTTTAAATATGCCAGAAAGGAGGTAACCTTCTTCGTGCGCTCTAATTAAAAATGATTATTTTTCTCGTTTACTTAAACTTACATGGTAATAGAAATATTACGAAATAAAAGCGTCTCTAGTGTGCACAAAATATATACAATTTCAAAAAAGATCGTAGCATTTTTTTTTAAATTTAGCAATTTTTATCTAAGTATTAATAACAAAATATTTCTATGTATTCGTTATTCTCCTGCATTCGTTATTTTAATTAATAAACCATAAGTACCAACAACACGTTGAATATTTGATGGATCGATTAAATAAACTCTATCCCTTATTAATACGGTATAAAATAAATATGAATGAAACCACTGGAATACGACGACCTACTACGAAAATAGGGGAACGGTCTAAAAGCTCGATGAAGGAGCCGAGTCGATGAATCGATAGATCAAGAAAAAAAGAAAGAAAGAGAAAGATAGAGCTCGTTCCATGTTAATCGTCGAAAAGTGGGTCGTGAAATAGAAAAAATCGTGGACAAAGGCGAGGATGCAGGCGCATCGTTAAAACGTTATTATACGGGAATTGCTCTCGTTAATCTCCCGTTCGGTCTCGGTACACCGTATTATATTCGTTCTCGTAAAGCGCTCGACTGCTTTATTCGATCCTCGTTTCGTTTCTTTACTTCGAGGGTTGCTGGATACCTATAGCCTAATGGCAGCGTTTGACGTTCGATGCGAAGAGTAAAATCGAAGGGACGAGAAGCTAACGAAGAAGCTTCGAAGAGTGGAGAGAAAAAGAGGAAATTGGAGATCGAAAAGTACGAGTACGAGGAAAATGAAGAGAAGAAGGAAAAGGAGCAGGAGATGGAGGAGGAGGAGGAGGAGGAGGAAGATGGGTTCGTGGAAAAGGGTAATCTTCGTTCGGATCCTCGAACGTTGTTCTTTCATTTCCATTTCTATTGTCGCATGTAAATAAGCGTATAATAAAAGTTTCGTCGAGTTCGTGTTCCGTAGCTACCGTTCGCCTATTATTTTTCGCTTTAAATATCTTCGCCTCTCCCTCGAATCTCATTTTTCCCCGACGTTCCTCAAATGCGTTCCAACAGATTCGGTAAATTGGCACACGAACTAAGAAGGAGGAAGAGAGAGAGAGAGAGAGAGAGAGAGAGAGAGGAGAGAATAAAAAAGAAGGGAGGAAAGTTCATGGCAAGAAAAATGTACATCGTCGATGTATATACGATGTATATACATAGAATACATACATAGTTTCGCACGTACAAAGTGTGGTAGAAGGAAAAAATTCGCGATCGCAGAAAGGTAGAAAAGCGAGATTTCATCGCGTCGATTACGATGGTTTCACGCGTCGCTCGTCTATCGTGTTTCAGGGATGCGAACGATAGTGATCTATGATTTTCCACGAGGTCACGAGATTCATACCTATGAGAGAACACGGTGGTAGAAGAGAAGCAGATTACGGTGAGCTCGATGCGACGTCCGGAACGTCTGCGATGTGCATGATTTATCGTACGATTGATTCCAATCGGTCATCCAATCACTAAACAAACACTCGACGCTGACGCGGCCAAGCCAAATGCCACGAACTCTCGAACGCTGTCGTGCCTATTCTCCGTATAGAATTTTTTACACGAACGATAATTAACGGGCGACATCGTTTTAAATTTATTTAATATTTACGGCTGACGGTATAACTCCTCCCCTTCTCTCTCCAAGATATCGTTTTATTTCACTGCAAATTACGATATCGCAATCACGATCCATGCGTTATTTATGTAAATTCATTCGATTTGACAGAAAATTCAGCGGATCGTACTTTTCAATTTAACTCGACGTCGGACCGCCAATAATTTATGCATTTTCGGATTAAATCGACAATGATTACAGAAACTCGTCTACTCGTTTATTCATTCTCGTACGGATCCGATGGTATGTTTACGCGTGATAAAAAATATTCCTAATACAAAATAAATAAAAAAGTGAAACTACAAGGATTTAAATTATAAATTTCCATTCTAAAATAATACCTTGCACAATAAGTATCGCTTACATCACAAATGAACATTAATAAAGAAAGAAAAATATATTTTACGGTGAAAGAACATGTAAATTTGTGCAACCGTACTCCCGCCATTATGCTAATTTAACAAGGTAAACAATATTATAATCTAATAGCAGCGGATACAGGCGTATCATTCCTGCGGTTATTCGTTATTCAGGTGCACCCCAATCCGTCGCGATATTTAAATTAACCCGACTGAGCGAATACGAAGGTACGATTTAATAATCATTCGAATCGACGGACGATTCGGCAATGGCAGTTCCGTAAACAGAGCTCTTCACCGCGAGTACCGTGTCCAAGCACGACACGGTCAGAACGGATTTATTATGGTCCCTATTGGCCACTCCTGTCTGGTCAACGGTGCACTTAAATCAATTTGCCCGAATCTCTCTCTCCTCCCTTCTCTCTCTCTCTCTCTCTCTCTCTCTCTCTCTCTCTCAAGCTCGCTGCACTCTCTCCGTTTGCCATCTATATCTATCCTACTCTCTCGTTACGCAAGCTCGTCTCTGATCTCTCTCTTTCCCCTCCACCCGCTCTCTCTCTCTCTCTCTTTCTCTCTCTCTCTCTCTACATTTCCTTCGTGCACCGGCTGCGATGCTCCGAACCGCGGTAAACCGAGTCCTCGATTCGATTGTCGTATGAGTAAGGAAACGACGATGAATCAGTGGTAACTCTAATTGCAAGGATTGCTTGGCTACGACATCACGTTGTTAACCATTTGGATTACTACTGCTTCCGAGTGCTTCTCTCTTTGTGTAAATAAATTTTAGTCGAATGTTTGATGATTTTTTTTAATAACAAATTAACGATGAATTCTGTGATAGTACTAGTCACTATGAATTTTTTGATAAGAAGTAGTAAATCTACCATTTTCTATCTAATCAATTTAAAAAATAATAATAATAATCTAACAAAAATAACACGTTAATCGGTCATCGACATTGACCACTACTTAGGCCGTATAAAACTAAGCCGTTCCGTGAAGGTGCTACAGTCACCACATTAAACCGACACTCGATATCGAACCTCTTTCCTTTTAACGGATATGCCGATACTACCGGGTAGACTTTTATGGTAAGCAGGCGCAACTCGTGAAACCTGTACCGGATCGACGTATGTACGAGCCGCATCGTCAGCGTCTTTTCTTCCTTACAGGAGCGTCATTGATCTCGCGGGAAAGCGCTTTCGAGACACGCGACGTCTTTCGTGCGTTTCTTGATCCACCGTTCTTTTTTCAAGCCAGTTATTTCCCGATCCGCAAGAACAGCATACTTTGTTATTATAAACGAAGTCCTCTCAGATTTCCATATTTTGCATTATTAGATTTTTACATAAATAATACGTAAGTTTGTGTTCAGTCATCGGATTTTATTTACGCAAAAATCTTCGTCCAAATTCGTACCACCAATTTGCGATTTTGCAAATAAACAATATTATTAAAGAACGAAAGGACTTCTTCTTGCAAGATAAAATCTTTTCCTCGACGCGTAACACGTGGTTCGTTGAATTATAGATAGAACGCAATAAGATAAAAAGGTCCGTCTCTTTTTATCGCTAAAGTAGAAGAAAAATATAGATGCTTCGTAGGATATATCCCGTCGTCTTACCTTGAGCTGATGCTGCGGTCGTCTGAGAGCACCCTGATCCCGTCGTCCACCAAGTCTATCGGCTTCCGCCTCCAATCCTTCCATCGAAGACTCGGCTTCGCTTAGCCAGGCCAAGAACTTGTCCAGAGACCGGTCGAAGTTGTGGAGGGAGTTCATCGCGGAGTGCAGCAGTTTCCCTCGATTGATGATGCTGAGAAGAAGCGGATCGATCTACTGTTACTCGCTAAACATCTACGAGAGTAACTCGTACCAAACGCGGACTCTGCGGACTCGATCGTTCCACGTGACGAGAAATAAGAAGAAAAAAAAACTAAGGAGATCACGACGTTCCATTAAAAATTGATGTAACAATGATTGTATAAATCATTTTGAATGATTGCTGATTACGTTTCCTTAACTAGCATAATTATATAGAGTCAAGAATTTTGCTAGAGTTCATCGTCTGTACAAACCGATCGACCTGTACATTTATTACAAAGATAATTCAATAAGTTAAATAAATCTATTACTTTTCCTCCAAAATCGAGTATCGAATGTCACTCCGTCAAATATTATCCGCCGATCTATACTCTTCAAATTCTGCGATAATTCTAATTAAAATCA
The DNA here is from genome assembly GCA_032403825.1 of Odynerus spinipes. Taxonomy (NCBI): domain Eukaryota; kingdom Metazoa; phylum Arthropoda; class Insecta; order Hymenoptera; family Vespidae; genus Odynerus; species Odynerus spinipes. The sequence continues at coordinate 2,634,605 of JAIFRP010000022.1, forward strand.
AACGAATCTTTCGCAATTCGTTCCCTCGGCTCGCGCTAAAATTTCATATCCTTCACGTGCAAAAAATAAACGAAACGCTCCCGCGAGTCGAAACTTCGCGGAGACTTTAATGAGAGGACTCTGGCGAACGCGTCCGTAATTAACTAACGTAAACAGAAGGAAAAGGGATGGATCGATAAGTCGTTAACGAAGGAATTCGCCCGTTGAAATCCGGTCGGTAGCTATCGCGTTTAAGCTGTCGAACCTTCGACTTAAGACCCCGCGAAACTTATTTACCTGGTATTTAAGTTGTTGTATCGTTGATTAATCGTTTCCGTCATCTTTTTAACGCGAGTCGTGTCGTCCTGTTGATAGACCGCTATCAGCTTCTGGGTGAGTTGATTGAAGAGTTCGATCTGGTGCTTGTACTGATGCAGCTCCGCGTGGAAGGACTGAAAAATGCAGAGAGGAAGCGAGAGAATGAAGAAAAGAAGAATAACGTCGTCCGTCGTCGTCGTCATCGTGTTTCACGAGAAAGGAAACTTCTATCTAATTCCAGTCGCGGGGATATCGAGTTAGACGAAAGTCTTTTGCTACTCGAGAGCTCCGATAACTTAAGAAAGTTAAATCTTGCAGAGAGAAGCGAAGTTTTATAACCGTATACCCGTCGTCGTAACCCTCTGCATCGGGCAGAGTTTCATTCTTCTCGTTCGACTCGCTCGATCGACTTCGATATGCTACTGGTATCGAATCGACCATGGCGATCGAGCGAGTACAACAAATTACGCGATCGGATTTTTCTCTCGATCGTATATAGACACGAGCATGCAAGTAGAAATAATTTCGGAATATACAGGGTTACATTTGAAAAATATGAGACGAGAGTTACACGTGGAGTAATATACCGGTACAGCTTTATGCATCCGAGGAAAAAGAAATCGCGAAATTTACAGAGAAAGAAAGATGCATAGAAGGGTCAGGCAAATAAATTATACCACGAATATATATATATATATATATCGTCCGTCTCCTCTTTTGAATTCGCCGAGAATTTCGGTACACCGCGTGAGATCAAGCTGATTAGAATGGTCGTTCCTTACATGCAAACTCCTACGAGACTTTGAACGGAAACACGAGGTTATTATGAGGGTAGATAAATCTAAAAGCGTAGGGGGAAAAAGAGGGAGAACGTCTCTCTCTCTTCTCTCTCTCTCTCCACCCTTCTCGCAAGTTTGATTTAATTTTTCCCGAACTTTCAACGAAATTGGATGTTACTTTTTTACGATTAAAGTTCCGAAGGTTGCCAGCAACCTTATATCTTTTCCCGAGACTCTTATCGAGTCCCATGTCCCAAGGGATTTCTCCTTCGAATTCCAGAATCCTCGTATCGCTGCTACGTTACGCTCAAGAGAGAAAAAAATACTACGTTCTGTTTTGATAAATCAGAAATCACAAGCTAGAGGAAAGCTCTGAAATGCAATCGCGTCGGTCCATTATCCCTTCCGGCGTAAGGTTAATGCGAGGTCAAGAAAAATGCGGAAAAATGAAGGAAAGAAAGAAAAGAGAGAGAGAGAGAAAAGGGGGAAAAAGAAAAAGATGGTGGTCGCGGTACCTTTTGTTCTCTGAGTTGCGCCTCGAGAACGTCGGCGGTATGGCCGACGGCCCGCATTCTCTCCAGCCGGGTTTCCATTCGCGCGAGCCAGACCTCCACCTCGTTCCTCTTCGCCTCGTATCGCTGGCTATCACCGAGCATGGCATCCAACTGCGTCTTCCTTTGCATCACCTTCGAGTTCGTTTCGTCCCAGTGCTCCCGCAGCTTCGTAACTGTAGCAGAGAAAAAGTTACGCTTATAGAGTGAGAGAAAAAGGGAGAATAAGTCTCTTTGTTTCCTCGTTCTTTTGCTCCTCCTACTTGTTCACAATTTACCCTACGATTTGCCCTTCGAGGGCGACTCTCGCTTCAAACTCGTTCTTTGTTCCGTATAAACAAGTAAAGGGAACGTGCTGTGCCCTTTATTCGGATTCTTTATAGACGAAATTTTTATGTCTCGTGTGGAGTATTTTAATTTGATTAGGAGAGTGGTTAGGATGACGGGATATAATTGAATGAAGTTTTCTAATCAATTTACAGCGACTGCACTCCGTCATTTCTGTTAGAATTCTCGATATATTACCTTAGTCAAGAATTAAATAAAGACAAAACCTGTATTAGTGAAGAAAGTGTAGTAACCATGAATTTATGTGATACCTGCACGTTTTGATATAAAGAAGGTGGAAAGTTTAATAAAATATGTGAAATAAAATGTATGATAAACCTTGAAGCTAATATTTTACGCTCTAAGAATTTCTTATTGTTAGCGTACTATATAAAATGATGTTTCTCCTTCGACGTTATCCCAAAGACTGTCCCAGTTCTAGAGGTGACATCGAAATTTAAGTAGCAATGCTCCGAAATGTGTTTATATATTTACACTAAAGGCAATCCTAATCTCCACGTTAAAGTCAACAACAACAACAACACACACACGCACACAGCAGCCTACCGATTGATTGAATCGGCGATGTAATTAAATCATACAATATTGATACGACAAATTAGTGGTTCATTAGAAGTGCATCGCATCTCAAATCGATTATGCATTTATTGCCAGGCATGCTGAAAATTATCGAATGTTCGGATATCTACGTCACACGCGTTTACGTGTCATCCGTATAATTACTTTGTCGGGTAATGACGAATCAATATCTACTATTATACTCGATTGTCAAATTGAAAATTCTATTGACTGATATACGTATTATAAGTACATGCGTACGTAGATTTAATCGACAGAATAGAGGAATTCCAACAAGGTTGTAATGAAATCTGAAATTATAATCGAAATATCCAATCTCTTGTCCATCGTTCAAAAAGTCATTATAAATCATTCCTATCCGTATGAAAAACGTATTGACCGCAACAAAAGAAGAAAAGAACACGAAGACGAACATTGTGTGATACAACATGCGATGAAACAGGCGCTTCGATAATTCTCAGCTGGAAGCCACGAAAAACTCGTTAATCGTGTTTCACGCGAAGCGTAAGAAGAAAACGAGAAAAGGGGGAATAAGAAGAAGAGGAAAAGAGAAAGAGAAAGAGAGAGAGAGAGAGAGAGAGAGAGAGAATTGCACGTTGCACGTGCTCGTCGTTTCAAGGAGCACTCTTCTCGAAAAGGGCCGAGCTAAAGCTCACGTTGAAATTCGCGCCAGACGCGAAGCTCTGGAAGCTGTCCAAGCTAGTACCCACTGCAGGCAAACGCGCAGCTGGAAAAGCGGGCGTAAAACACTGGCAACGTTTCAACATTTCGGGACAAGAAAATCCGCATGCGCGTTCAAGATATCCGCCGAAGGCATCTCTCTTTCTTTCGTTCTCCTATTTTTCTTCTACCTTTAAGACAGATTCTTATGTGTTCGATGCAACGTGACAGCGTGTCGTCGAACAGGATCGAAACTAAAAGGAAAAATATAAATACTTGATGATAACGAAATAAATCATTATCATCTTCAGCTACTACTACTACTACTAATAATAATAATATGAACGAAATCGAAAAGAAATATATTTTACGTAAGATGATTAAAAATTACGGATTAATTACAAATAAAAATAAAGTAGTATTAGAATTATACAAGCAAGGAATTAATTTAAACTAAAAATAACGTAATCTCCTTTTTATATCTTACAATAATAATAATATCATTATGAAAATAACGGAGAAGAAAATATAATGATGATGATGATGATGATAATAATAATAATAATAATATATAAAAAGTACGAGGATCGATATATCCCAAATTTTTATTTTCTATACCGAGCGATATTAAAACCTACATCACTGTCACGATTTACCCCTAGCAAAAAGATAACCCAAGAAGAGACTTTTTCTTTCCTCGCGAATAGATGACATCGATAAAGAGGCTCACGGTAGAACGAACTTTAATCTCAGGATCGCAATAACGCGTGTATCAGCGCGAAATATATATTCTCATGAAATGCGAAAAAAGGAAGCGCGCGCGCGCTCGTATAACAATTACTAATCGGCTCTAAATTGATACATGGAAATATTCCTAGGCGTTATACCATACTAATCTATATTTCATCTCTACTCCTCTATATCTATCCGTCTATCTATTCAGCCGACTCTCTTGGTTAATATCGACATTCAATGTCGATCGATTCGCTCGCTTGGCTTTCAAAGTTCGGAACACCCGAGGCAATCGAAAGCATAATGCGTTCCGGGAAAGCCTCGCTTGTTGCAGTAACGTCAAGGGGCCATAGATCATAAGGGGCCTGATGAGATATGATTAATGTAACGGTACAATTAATCCCCACGGTGGTAGGGAAAATAAGCGATGCGTCTGTAAATTTTGAAAGTGTCGGGCTGGAAGGACCAAGCGGGGTTGCTCGGGGTGGGGTGAGGGGGTGTCATCGTAAATCATCGACGATAACGCGACTTCGCTGGAAGAACGGTCGACTATTAAAAAGCGACACGGGCTGCTTTCGGAAGGCAAGGGGCAAGTGATGGGAGCGGGCGAGGGACCAGGGCGTAGGGAACGAGTTCAAACTTTCCACCGGAGAAATATGAAACCTCTCGAGGCGAAGAAGGTTCCTTCAAGAATCCGGAAAATCTGCATGGGAATTATCCAAGTATTTTAATCTTGATGTATGTAAATCTCGACTCGAGACGAAGTTCGCGTTAGTGTCGGCGTACGAGAAAAGTAGGGATCGAATAATGCGAAATTATGTATTTTCAAGGTCCCGTCGGTAACATAGATTCAGCCATAATACGATATTTAACTTTCATCATTTACAAGTCTCATCGTATAACTCTCGTATAAATTAACGGCTAGGATAAAAAAATGCATAGGTAACAAAAGATTGCAATTTTCAACAAACTTGAAACTTTACATAACTCTTTTAAGTGAAAACAGTAATCTCAAGGTGGACATTATGCAAAAACTATGAAGAATCAAATGCTACACTCCCTTCGTCTCAAATTGTCACATTTGTATATTTCTTTACACCCCAAAATGTGATAACTAATTTGGGACAGAGGGATAGTATACATACAATACTATGTACTAAATGAATTTATAATATTTCTAAAGATCAGAAACTGGGATTAAATCTATCGACATCGTCGTATCTCGGTAACTTCGTCTCATTTCCTCTTTACTTCGCCTATTCCTTTCGTGAACTTACGAAATTCCAAAAATCTCAAGCGAGAGGATCGTCTAAGGAAGCCCCTGTGTGTAATGAAAAAGAAGATCAGGTTCGTAGTACTCGCAGGTTATCCCGGAAGCAACGATTTCGCGTTATCCGCGTGAAATTATTAAGTTGCAGCCCTCCAACGAACGGAAGCGGATTAATCCAGGAAAAGGTACGGCGCGCTGGGAGTAACGTTAACGCTTAAGAGGCTTTAAAACGTGTAAAGCGAGAGGACACGCGGGACTCGTGCGTCACGTGGCAGCGTGCGAAGGACTCGATCTATCGCCTTCGTTCTCTTTTTTTTTCAAATCCCACCGAGCGAGAAACGAGAACGATATTGTTGCGTTGCCGACCAACGACTCGTTACGAGTGCAATTTACTCTCCTCGAGCTTTCACCCCTTAAAACCAACCCCCTTTCGTCAGGCTCCGTAAGCAAGCCCGACTCTCGAGCTTGGCGAATATCACGGCTACCGTCTATGTATATGCGAGTATATGCGAGTATATGCGAGAGCATTGGGGTGATGTATATGCGTGCGTGTGCGTCAATATCTTAAGGTCGACGTATCGTGTAAGCTCGCGTAATTTTCTCTCCCCCTTCCTCTCCCACCCCCATCCTATTTCCTTCCTCCACTTTTCCAGGATAGCCGTTGATAAATGCACGACGCTAGCGATATATTTTTCACTCCGGTCCCACCGGGCTAACGTCGTTAAAACTGTGAGAGGAAAAGGAAAAAGGAGAAAAAGAAGAAGAAGAAGAAGAAGAAGAAGAAGAAGTTCGAAAATTTCCAAGAGTCGTTCGTGCACGCTCACGAGGTATAACGTTTTGAAATTTTTCCACATTTTGCGGACGACCGAGGAGTACGAGGGATCTTCTCGTCCCCGGAAAGGAGTGAGGTGGGGAGAGAATATTATTCAGGCTCGCTATTTATATGCTAATGACGAGTCACGCCCAGTGAATTAGAAATTTCAAAATATTACACTTTTCCGGGATCGATTTCAACGCGAAAAAGCCGCAAGGTATAATTAAATGAACGATCTTTAAAATAAATTTAAAAAATAAAATTCTAGGTAGCTTAGTCAGAGGATCAGGAAAGTAACGTTACAGCTTTTATGTTTCTCTAAAACTTGAAACATCGAACGTGGATAATAGCAAAAGCTAGACTGTATGCTTGAAAACTTGGCTAGACGCACCTGAGGCTAACGCTAAGATTATGGATAAACAGTTCTGTTCGCTCGCACAAGAAGAAGCAACAAACTTCTTCGATGTAATGTAAACGCGTTTATGTATCGAACATGATTCTAAAAGTTCCTACGAAACTTTCGGATAACGATTTTGCAACCTAGGGTAAACGTACCTTTTATGATAAAGTCCGGTAGGTACGGGGTGTATGTATAAACGAATTCTATGATTAAATTAAATTTTAACTTGCGAGGGAAATGTTATGATATGCTAAAATTGAAAAAGTCGAAGCAACATTCGCTAATAATAAAACGCGTGCATGTTCTACGATGATATTACGACGGACGGTTTATTAGATATTTACGATAAAGTTAGCCAACCTTTTTCTGCTGTAATATAAATACGTGGATATGATAAAAAAGTAATATCACTTTTAACATAATAGTTTCGATAAATATATTAAAAAAATAAATTAAAAATTGCGTGAACAGGATCGACATATAAAAGAGAAATTTCATGTAATAATGACCGTATTAATAATAACAATGCAAATAATGTACTATCGATAAGTTTCGACTACACTTAAGCTGCCTTCTTTGAATATACATATACTCATCTTCCGTACTCATGCCTGACCTTTTCAAATTAACCTATATTTATGGCATAGTCTTAATAAACGTGGTCATACTCGGAAAATTAACGCGATTACGTCAACTAATCTCGCTGTGAACCTCGCATGACGTAAACAGCGATCGATGATCTCTCAGCGATATCGCACGAGTTGCATGCGCCTTTACGTTCCACGAACTTGCACGTTACATCGTTTTGCACGATTTACATGATAAGTTAAATAGAAAAAAATTCATTATAACGTAATATCCCTTTCCATTTTCAAGCCTCTCGTACACTTCATAATGTATGTTTTATCTTCAAATTTATCCTCGAGTACTTTATTCGATTAGTACAATTCTCCATTACGCCGTTCTAATTCATTTTAAAATACTATTTAAAACAAAAATAAAAAAATATTTCGTATATAAATATATCCTCAACTATTTCGTTCCATCGATACCATTATTCGTCGTCTATCCCTCGTAATTCATTCTACGATACTACCTCGCAAAGAAACAAATGAAAAAATGAAAAATATCTATAGTAAAGATGAAAAATTATAATAATCCAAAATTTGTTTAACCCCACAGACCATTTAAATCCACTCGTTGTGAGAACTCTCGATCGTGTTAGGCTGGTGGCTCTCTCGTAAATTCCATAACACATAGTGTACTAAATTTCTCCAATCTACAAAGATTTAACGTTCCCAACGCGTTGCCGGCAGGCGAGCGAGTTATCCAGGTCGTTTGATATTCCACGGCGGAAGGAACGGCAACAGGCTGAATTACGAATAACGACGAGCGAAGCATCGAGGGAGAAGCGTCGTATACGTATACCTATAGATGGTCTAACGATAAGGAGAATGCAAGATCGATATTCGGTTCGTTCCTTCAGCTCCGTTCACAACCACTACTAGTACTACTACGGCTGCTACTACTACTCCTACTATTGCTATAATTAGCAACTTCTACATGGATATCATATTCGTCGTTGTAGTTGTCACTATCGTTCCTACTTATCAACGTCCAGCAACAAGGCACTAAACGTACACCACGACAAGGATAAGATTCGGTCGCGTGTCCCTCCTTGCCTGTGATCCTCTCTCTTAATACTCCCCCTATTAAATCGAGATGGATCGTCTAGTAACATCGAAATTGGAGCTCTAGCTCGATGAAACGAGCAGCGAACCGTTCCGGTATGGAATACACGAGGCTATAGACTTCAAAGATGCCGACGGACCTCGAATCGTTTGGTTAGTTTCTTTTTTATCGGTTTCTTCTAAAACTAACATAGGAATATCCTAGAGGGAAATATGATATACGAGAAAACAGGGAAATTGTTGAATAAACACGAGAAAGTACAAGAGTCCCATAAAACGTGAAAATTGCAATAAAATAATATTGATTTGTTATATATTATTTAAATTCGTTTAATCTCATCACACTTTACTCACGTAATCGAACTTATTTATATAACAACCTTGTAGGACTGGAAGATATTCCAGGCTCTAAAATAGTCATCTCTAAACAGCATCGGAATAATATGACGTTAACTATGTATATCGACAAACCGGTGCAAAGTAAAACTGCATACACCCGTGTGTTTCATCGAACGGGGATCAAAGCAAACTACCGACGAAACTAAATTTGTATGGCTGGGCACGGACGTAAAAAAGGGGGATAAAAATCGTGGGCACGTACGATTAAACGACGATTCGAATTTGCAAATTCAGAAATCGCGCGCGCGGTCCTCGTGCCCGGCCGCGCCCGTGCGATACTGGCACGAAGCGTACGCTCGTTTAATTTGCATGTGAAACTGACCGTATGTCACCGCGACCGCGAAAACTCGTATTTCGAGCGTTCGCCGAGACTGAAGTTTCTATCTCTCTATCTCTCACTCTGTGGACGCCATCATCGAGGATAGTCCGAAAATCCTACCGTGTAGCGGTATCTGCATGCAACAGTTCCTCTCTCTCCTTTCTCTCTCTCTCTCT